>SRPT01000554.1:0-20911 GCA_018360205.1 Claviceps digitariae
TTTTTTTGGCGATTCTATCAAGGGCTACTGATTCTTATTCTTTCGGGGTCCTCTTCTCCTTCTTTACCCCCCGCTATTCTATCATCTTCTTTGTCCCCTATACACACGAAACTGTACATCTAATCTAGACCACTTCAACCCCAAGAATGAACCTGTCGATGCAAAAGCTGCAGAGTATGAGCGAGGCCGAGTACTCCAGCTTCATACGGGTCTTGTTCGGGCTGTCCAGTCCAAGTCCGACGCCTGTGCCGCGGCATGCGGATGGAGCGGGGGACGATGAGCTGGGCACGATTGAGTGGGTTGATGCCACGCTGAATGATTCGCAAAAGGAGGCGGTTCGGTTTGCGTTGGCGTCGCGGGAGATTGCCCTGATTCATGGGCCGCCGGGGGTGAGTGCAAGAGAGTCTTTTTTTTTTTAAAAAAAAAAAAAAAAAAAAAGATGGAGAAATTAAAAAAAAAACTATAACTTAATATAAAGAATTTATAAATAAATAATAAAAAATAAATTATAAAAGAAAGAAGTAAAAAAATAAAAAAAATAAAAGTATATGCTAACGGCGTCCTGAAAAAAGACAGGCAAAACCCACACACTCATCGAGTTAATCCTCCAACTCGTCAAGCGCCAGCAACGGATCCTCGTGTGCGGCCCGTCCAACATATCCGTGGACAACATCGTGGAGCGTCTCTCGCCGCACAAGATACCGATTCTCCGTCTCGGCCACCCGGCTCGCCTGCTCCCGTCCGTGCTGAACCACTCGCTCGATGTCCTCACCACGACATCCGAGGCAGGCGCCATTGTCAAGGACGTGCGGGCCGAGATGGACGCCAAGCAGGCGTCCATCAAGAAGACCAAGAGCGGCAAGGAACGGCGCCAGATCTACATGGACCTGAAGGAGCTGCGCAAGGAGTACCGCCAGCGAGAGCGCAGCTGTGTGGGCAATCTCGTGGCCGGGAGCAAGGTTGTGTTGGCGACGCTGCACGGCGCGGGCGGGTTTCAGCTACGGAACGAGGAGTTTGACGTGGTCATTATCGACGAGGCGAGCCAGGCGCTCGAGGCGCAGTGTTGGGTTCCGTTGTTGACGGCAAAGAGGGCGGTTTGTGCGGGCGATCACCTGCAGCTGCCGCCGACGATCAAGTCGCTGAATTCGCATGCGAATGCGAAGACGAAGACGACAAGTGTGAAGGCCAACAACGGTGATGAGGGGGATGGAACTGCTACGGTCATCAGGGGCATGACGCTCGAGACTACCCTGTTTGATCGGTTGTTGGCCCTGCATGGACCGTCGATCAAGCGGATGCTCACCACGCAGTATCGGATGCATGAGAACATTATGCGCTTCCCATCGGATGAGCTCTACGAGTCGGAGCTCGTGGCTGCGGAGGGAGTCAGGGCCCGGTTGCTCAAGGACCTGGAGTATGGGGTCCGGGACTGCGAGGATACGAGCGAGCCCGTCATCTTCATTGACACGCAAGGCGGGGACTTTCCGGAGAGGAACGAGGATGACGACAAGGACAAGCCACAAAAGGGAAAAGCGAGTCTACAGGGCGAGAGCAAGAGCAACGAGATGGAGGCAGCCTTGGTTCGACAGCACGTAGGGCGGTTGGTGGAGGCAGGGGTCCGAGCAGAGGACATTGCGGTGGTGACGCCTTATAATGCACAGGTATGTACTGACTTGGTATTGCCGTGCTTTTTTTCTTTGTTTTTTTATACAAACGGTGCATCTGACTCTAAAGCCAACCTCTCAGCTGGGTGTCTTGGCTCCTCTCAAGGAGAAATTCCCGGGCGTGGAGCTAGGCAGCGTGGACGGTTTCCAAGGCCGCGAAAAGGAAGCCGTGGTGGTCAGTCTGGTACGAAGCAATCCCGACGGCGAGGTAGGATTCTTGGGCGAAAAGCGACGACTAAACGGTACGAGCAAACTCTTTGAACTTTTTGGAACCCCCCCGGGTTGTGCATGCATGCATGCGTGCATATGCCCACGCAAATGCTTGCATGCATGATGCCGGTTGCCGGTTGAATGGCACGCAGTCCAGTTTCCACACGTTGATTGCCCTTTTTTTTTTGTCTTTCTTTTTTTCCTATTTCTCTCTCTAACCACGTCTGATTCGCAGTGGCCATGACTCGACCGAAGCGATCACTCACCGTGATTGGCGACTCGGAAACAGTCAAGAGGTAAGCTGAACCCTGTCGGCGAGTCCTACACGAGAATACACGAGGAAGAGAACAGCACGAGCAGTTTATCGGGGGGGATGCGCCCGACGAGAGAGGAGTGAATGACTTGCGCGGGCCCTGACTATACAGGTGCTCCAAGGCCAAGGGACTGACTGACTGCATGACGGCTGAGTGACTGAACGACTGATGACTGACTGACTAAAACAGGGGAAGCCCCTTTCTGAGAAAGTGGATGGAGTTTCTCGAAGACAATGCCGACCTGCGATATCCGGATTTATCCAGCCTGAGCAATGACTAGCCGCGCCGAGTGTTGCTGCTACCCGGGCAGCACTTTTTCGCTCGCCACTTGTATGTCAGTCAGCGTGTAGCCCAGCTGAAGGAGGTTGTTGCATGAGACTCGCCCGACTTCAAGGCAAAGCAGGACCAGCAGTGAAAAAAGCCCCCACCTCCATGTATACACTCATACATAAAGTACAACATAAAGTAGTATGCACATAGTAGAGCATCCCAAAAGACCAAAATAGAAGTCTCGTCTCATCTAGGAGGATCCCATGCCGCAACACCATTCCTTCCAAGCCAGAAAAGGTCAGACAAAAAAAAAGGGAAAAAAAAAGGAGGTGGCAAAACACATATATCCCAGGGATGCATGACCACAGAAACAGAGGAATGCAAAAAGCGAACAACGAGGAAAACAATATAGTCTCATCCCATTCATGCACTCCCCGCGCCGCCCGTTCGTTCTTCACACAACACGCAGCACGGAAGACGGAACACCAGACGGAAAGACTGCACTGAGCATGAACGGCGGACACGCCTGGCAGCACTGCAGCACCGCAGCACCGCAGCCCCCGTGGTTTCAGGTAGCACCCAATGTGGAAACTGTGGAAACGGGCATTTTAGCCTCCTCGCTGGCTCTGCCCTCTTGCAGGAATGCTGGCGCTCTTTCTTTTGTTGTGCTGAAGAAGGAGATGGCGATGAAGGGGGGGGCAGATAATGCTAGTGTGGGTGTTTTCACTGTGGTCGCGGCTTGTCTTTGTC
The DNA here is from genome assembly GCA_018360205.1 of Claviceps digitariae. Taxonomy (NCBI): domain Eukaryota; kingdom Fungi; phylum Ascomycota; class Sordariomycetes; order Hypocreales; family Clavicipitaceae; genus Claviceps; species Claviceps digitariae. The sequence continues at coordinate 3,209 of SRPT01000554.1, forward strand.
GGGAGAGGACGTGGTTGGGTGTGGGAAGATGTGTGGTGGAATATGCTGGGGAATATTTCGGGCTTGCCGGTGTCGAGGACCTGGGAGTAGTTGGGTATTTGAGTTGGCTGGCTGGCTGGGTAATTGATTCTCGGTGTTGCCATAGATGTGTTTTTTTCTTCTTTTAATGTGTTTTCCCTTTTCCTTTGCGAGAAATGGCGCGCCAATCAACGACTTCCACATGGGCAGGCTCTTGCCTGTTGGAGATGTTCCATGTTCAAAGTTCAAAGTTGGTTCCTGACGCCTCATGTGTGCGTACATACAGTGGGTCGTAGGTAATTCCGAAACCGTTCACTGCCAGACACGAAAATTGTATGGCGAAATGTTACTTGTACATACCACATAGACTTGCGGATAAACCCGTCGATTGTACATGGTTCTCCCCGCAAAGCAAAGCAACGAAAAAAAAAAAAAAGAAAAAAAAAGAAACAGTGTGCCTGTGTCGTTCCCTTTTTGAAATGACACCCTCCAATGACCCCTTGAATGACCCCGTCCATTCCCGCCGCCACAGCCGACGCCACCGGCCCCTCCTTTGCGCTGGTGCTGGCTGGTCCATTCAACCCCCTTCAATATCCGATCCCTTCCATCTCTTGATTCTTCATACTCGATCTCGTTGTCGCGCTAATGCGGTGCAAGCGTGGTGTATTGTGTGATGCGGCGGGCGTGCAGGAACGGAAGAGAGAACTGCGAATAGGGGTAGGGGTGCTTCCATGTTTACACGAGGCGTTTGTGCTCGCGAAGCGGAAGCATGTAAACAGAGGTTGATGATGATGGGCACCCAGGCCCCAGCATTGACTGATTGATTGATTGATTGTTTCGACGACATTCCTCGTCCTCCAAAGTCAGGCCAGCTCAGCCCAGAGCCCACGATGGGCATGCCCGTCGCATACTGACTGACTGGCCATTGACGACTGCCAGACTCATTCATTCGTCTGCCTCCCCTCTGGATCGCCTCCTCTGGATCGCCTCTGGATCCCGCATAGCACATCATGAGTCGATGCATGCACTCCCACCCCGCGGCCTGCATCACCCACCACCATGAACCATCCATCGATGAACATCAAAGGCCCATCTGCGCATCTGCATGCGCACTGCACTGCCCGGCGTTGTTGGTTGATTGGTTGGTTGGTTGGGATATGGCACCCAGGACAAGGGCCGCCAGCATCTGCGTCTGGACTCTTGAACGACGGGCCTGACTCGGTCAACTCGGTGAGGAGAAGCCATGTGTTGTGTTGTGTGGGAGCTGCTCATGCTCATGCTCACCCTGTCCGTCCCATTCATCCGATAAGAATATGTCTGTCCATTTTTTGTCAATCCATGCGTCCATGCAGGACCAATGGTTTTTTCTTCTTTTTTTTTCTCCCCGCCTCCAATGGTTTCAGTTAGGTTCTCCGTTTCATCCATTGAATATTTACGTTCGCGAGGGAACATGGTTGATGGCTGTGGCTGTGGGTATTGATATCCAAAGAAAATACACGTACATGCATCTGGCTGTCCAACTTGACCCTAATTATTCTGCCATTCAGCCACGGACGGCCCGACACCAGCAGCAGGTCCCGGTGTCCGTCTGGTCTGGTCTGGTCTGGTCTGGTCTGTCTGTCTGCTCTGTTTGCTCGGCGTCCAATGTTGCAGTCGACATGTGCTGCGTGCCCGTCTGGCACCCGCACAGACAATGGTGGCCGAAAAGACGGCACTGGCCCGTGATGTTTCAGCTTTTTCATTTTCGTTTTCGTTTTTTCGTCTTCTTTCAGGTTCAGTATTTCATATTTAATAATTTATTGATTCCGCCCGCTCTCGCGCCGCGTGCCATTCCCTTTCACTCGAGGTGCTTTGATTGTCCGCTCGGTGCGTGTGCTGCTGCGGGTGTTGGGCAGCGAGTGAGTATCATGCACCTACTTCTTTATCGAGGACGAGCTATTGACCCAGTCACCCGCCAAGTACGAAGTACCTAAAGCATGCAGTGCACCGGGCTGCACCGGACTGCACCGGGCTGGACTGCACTAGATTCCACCTACGTAGACATGTAGCAGGTACCTGCAGCCGCGCTACACACGAACCAACCTCCCATGTACCCAATACCCCTCTGCATCTGGTCTGTCTGCTGCTATTACACACGACATGGAACGACCCGAGCTGGCGCTGGCGCTGACCTGACGCTGCAGCCGGCACCGTTCAACCTGTCCGGCTGTATTGTTGTATTCCGCAGTAACAATATCGAATCCATTATCCATATAACTTCCGACTGACCACTGACCAACCAACCCGGTTGTTTGTTGTTCACGGCGCCCCCAGACTTTCCCCTCGCACACCGTGCCCGCAGATCTTACACATTCCTTGTCGGCTTCTTGTTCGCTCTTGTCTCTCTTTCTTTCTTTCTTTCCTTCCTTTCTTCTTTTTTCTTGCTCTCTTTAACTTCCTTTTCTTTTGTTTTGCTTTTCTTGATCTTCTGCTTTGTTTTGCCAAGCCTCATCACTGTGTCGGTCTTGCATGCTGCTTTACAACTGACAAGCGCTGAAGCTCCGGTGGTGCTTTGCTCTTGCCTGCTCCGTGCCTGCTCCTGCCTTCTCCTGCCTTCTCCTGCCTGCTCCTGCCTTCTCTTGCAATTTCCTCCCTTTGGCATCGACTTACACAATCAGCAAGAGCCAGCCAGACTGGGACCTGCATTCGTTCTCGTCACAGCCCGTGGCAAGGACTTGGATGCTGCAACTCCAACTACAATGACGCTGCCATTGTTCATCTGCAGTGTGTAGAAGACTTGTACTATTTTTTTTTTCGTCTTCTTCGACTTCTTCCTCCTCATTTTCTTTTCTTTCTTTTTGCTCCTCTTTCTCTTGGCCCCGCCGTTACTTACTTGACACGCGATAGTCGGTCGTTTTGTAACACACCCGCCATCATGCCTTGGAAACCCGCTGCTGCCAGCATCTACAGACCTCGGGCTGGATCCAAATCTATCCGTGGCCAGATTTCGAGTCCTATTCCTATTCTCAATCCCCTAGACGACGAGTTGCTCATGCAAGATCGGCCGTCTACCACCACAAACGATTGTGGCGCAATTGTCAACGACGCTGGCGTGGACGATGCTGATGCAGTTCCTCGACAAGCCGTGGGGGGGAGCGGTGATCAACTTGGCACTCGATATGCATCCGTATCGTCCCGCAGCACCGGCAACTACACTTTCCAGGGCCAATTGCCGGATGCGACTTCATCACTGCCTGCGCGTACGTCCATTTCGCCAAAATCTTCACTCAAGGCTGCCAGCCAAGTGCGGCAGTCATGTCCCCCAATATCGGACATGGATGGCAAAAGAGATGAGAGAAGCGGCCAAAGCCACCAGCACCGGAGGAAGAAGTCGGTAATTCGCTCGGCTTTGGGCAAACTTTTTGGCCGAAAGAATAAGAGTCAACAACACAGTGATGACACCACACCTCGTTTGCCAAGTAGCAAGACAACCTCAGCCGAGCCCAGTATTCGTTCGCCAGACCAGCAATCCAGGAGTGTAAGTAGCCTTCCATGCGATGCGTTGATGAATACCACTAAAAAAAGTATCGGAACAACAGGATCCATCGGGTGAAAGACCACCAACAACATCGCACAGCATTGTTGAGTCTAAGCGGTCCCTCTCAGCGCCCATCACGGAATATGACCGGGCTTTGCGCTCCCATTCCATCGGCCCCGAAGACGTTATGGCGATCCAAAGTGCCCGGAATTCGCTAAGCGCAGACTTTAGACTCTCTGGGAAGTGCATGAATCTTCTTGATTCTTCAACTCACCCAGACAACTCCCAATGGACTGGCGGCTCGAGGCCAGTAGGGTTATCCCCGCGACCTGCCAGCTCTCAGGACCGGACTTTCACGGCAAATGTGAACGAGGATCCTAATGAGATTGGCCGTGCCATTTCCTGCGACCCTCAGGGCTTGAAGCGTCGTTCCAGAAGCCTCACTTGTATGCCCAATTTTGACATTATGCGGGCACCATCACCGCCTCGGCCCATGGCCAGGCGACGCAGTGCCGAGATCCGCTACTGGCGAAACGGTCATGCCGCGCCTCTCATGTCCCCGAAACGAACTTTGACGGACGACGAAACGTTGCACCTGCCTATGCAAGATATAGAAGAGCCAGAGATGGAGCTGGAACTGGAACTGGAGCCAGAGACACTGCCGGAGCTGGAGCAACCGCTACAGCTCACACCACAATCAACGTCAAATTGCTTGCACTCATTGTCGGTTGTCGAAGCACGAGCTGCGACACCACCACAATCTGCCGTAACCAATCAGAGGGAACAGAGCGAAGAAGAGGAGCGAGTGACGCATCAAAGCAAAAGTCCCGCGAGATCAATTGATGACCCTGGCTGGGTCGAAACAAATAGTCTCGAAAGTCGCGTGAGCAACCTCGAGACACGCATGAGTCGACTTGAAGGTATTGTCATTCAACTCGGCAACGGCCTTTCCGTCCTTCGACAGCCGAACAAAGAGAGTCGACTGGAAATGGCGTCTACAGGAGAACGCCGCCCCAGCGTCAGGCGGCTATCGACATGTCATTCTAACACATCCAAGACGACTTTCGGAGATGTGGGAGAAGTGACGCCTCGCGCCACCGTTGTAGCACCGACGATGCCATCATCTAAGCAACATAAAAGCGCAGCAGAGGACAGTACAGGCTGCTCTGCAGGACATGTAGCTCTGGAGCACTACACTAATCTGTTGGCTCTCCTGGAAACGGAGCGGTCAGCACGCGAGGCTCTGGAAGATCAAGTCAGAAGCCTGGGAAATCAGATGCACCTCATCAGCAAGAGCGTGACTTACACGGACCAGAGCGATTCCCCATCACTGAACAGATCTCTGGGTGAGATTTCAGTCTTTGACCATGAAGAAGAAGAAGGCGACGACGACGACGACGACGACCATCACCGTCGACTGATTGCTGCTTCTGGATACGTGGCCAATCCTCTGGGCTTGGATGACTCGGGAATTTCCACGGCCATTCGACCGGACGACGACGAGTGCACGGAATGCTTTGTCAGGCCGGCCGAGATGACGAGCAGCGACTTGGATGCATTTGGCAACGGAGACGAAGACACCAAGCTGCCGCCATCGTGCATGAACAAATTGTCCTGCCTCTGCCCCACCACAATGCCGCAGGGGGTGCCCATGCCATAATCTGATGCGCTGTCACCTGTGTGTCATTATTTCTTCTCAATTGCTTGGCCCATCATGACAAAATCGAGCGTCTTTTTTTCTGATGATAAAATTGTAAAGACTTTTTTTTTTACTGTTGTTCGCGTTTGCTCGGTTAGAATGTTCTCGTTGGTCATGACAAGTGGTTGAGGGCCGATGGCGACTTGAAGAAATGATGACATATACCCTGCGCGTGTATAGTAGATGAGCGGAAATGATGCTTTAGACGCGAATATGAATGAACAGATTCGTGCCTAGGTTGATGATGTCAATGATGTGTCGGTGCATGTTTTGAGTATTTTGAGAATATATTAAAAGAATCAAGTACTTTTAAATATCAAAATAAAAGGAAGAAAAAACTGAAAAGGAATACCAGAAAAGGTCATCCTTTTAGAACATGACCGCCCTTACATGCTTCTTATTTTACCCCTTGTTCCTACACGTACGCAAGCCATCGTGTGCTAAAAAAAAAAAGCGTAAATGCCTTTCCTAATCCTGTGCCGCGAATATATCCTGCAACGCTAGCTGCTCTGCATGAGTGATGTGCACGGGAAAAAAAAAGAATGCCAAAAAAAAATAAAAATAAAAATATAAAACAGAAGAAAAGAAGGAAAAAAGGAAAAAAGTGCACTTTTATTTGGCAGCATCATGCATGTGTGGTTGAATTTAAAGTTTGCTTCCCCAAATCTATGAAATATATTATATTTAGGAATTCCTTGAACTAGACTCCACGTTTTCATGGCTCTCTGTCGTCCTTGATGCCCCAGCTGCCTACCAGGGCCATGGACTCCTCATCTCCGGGAGCTAGTCTCTCGTCGTGGAGGGTGTCGGCAAGACAGGTCCATGGGTCGCGGCTGCCGCCCCATTTGAGGAGGTTCTGCTTCAGACGCTCCCCGTTTTCGCGGTTGATGGCTGCGGCGTCGTGGCCGGAGCGGAAGACGATGCGCCAGACTCGTTCGGCGAGGACTCGGTCGAAGAGGTAGCTGTAGTAGGTGCTTCCGTAGGAGTGGAGGTGGCCGAAGAAGCCTTGCCAGCAGGTGCCGGGCGGGTCTTTGGGCCCGTGGGCGAATTGGTCTTGGATTTGGTGGAAGAGGTGTGTCGAGTTGAAGGATGGGTCGTTGACCGAGGAGGAGTGGTATGCCTGGTCGACTATGGCGAGGATGATTTGGTGTTCCGTGTCGATGCCTTCGAAGCGCTTGGAGAGCTTGATGCGATTTTGGACCAGGTCATAGGGTAGGGGCCGGTCTGTTTTCCAGTGTCGGGCAAAGAGGGACAGGACGCTTGGATCGGCGGCAAAGTGCTCCATGAGGGTCGAGGGCAGCTCGGCAAAGTCGGTGGCGCATCGGGTTCCTGAGACATTCTGGAAGCTGGTACGGGCAAGGATGGAGTGGATGGCGTGGCCCATCTCGTGGAACAGTGTCTCAACCGAGTAGTAGGATAAGAAGGCGGGCTCGCGAGCAGAGTTCCGCTTGGGAAAGTCGCACACCAGCGCAATGGTGGGTAACTGCTTGACGGTGCCGTTGTGACGTGAAGTTTCCATGCCGTCATTGGCCGCTTGCTCGGGAGTGTCGAAGATGGGCATTGCCGAGACCATATCTTGGGTGGCTTCGCTGAGCTCATCGTCGAGAATTTCTCGCGAGCACCGCACCGTGAAGTGTGCAGGGTTGGGTGATTTTTGCGGGCGATAGAACAAATCACAGTAGAGTACGGCGAGCTGTTCTCCATTGTCTGACATGACGTCGAGACGCTTCACATCGGGGTGCCAGACCTCGCCGGGAAGAGGCTCTCGTGGCATGAAGCGAACGCCGTAGAGACGATCAAATAGACGCGACAGACCCTGCATGACGGTGCCAACGGAGAAAAAAGCTGCGAGCTGGTCCTCGTGGCGTGTCCGGGATCGCATATCGGCGCGGATTTTTTCCATGTACAAGTCGCGATCCCAGGCTTGGAGGTTGACGTCAGGCATGGCCAGCCCCTCGCGCTTCTTCTCGACCAGTTCGGCGAGTTCATGCTGCACGATGGGCGCATTGTGCTCGCGCAGGGCGAGAAGAAACTTCATTACCGATGCTGGGGACTTGGCCATCATTCTGTCCTTGAGAGCCATGTGACCGTGGCTGTCGAAACCAGCGAGCTTAGCGAGCTCTGAACGCAGCCTCAGCATCGATTCCAAATTCTCAATGGTTGTGCAGGACGCGGTGCGCTGCGCAAGGTAGATTTCCTTGCGCGTCTCCTCATCGTACACACTCTGCAATGCCGCAGCGGCCTCTGAGCCCTGGGTCGCGATGGAAATCTGCGAGCGCACCTTGAGGGTGGCGGCCAGTGTTGGGTAAAGCCCGTAGAACCGATGGGACGGCAGTGTGATCTGCTTGATTTGCGGCTCCATGTCTCTCACAAAGGCAGAGCCAACATCGCTAATGCGTGAGGACAATTCCACAAATCGATCCCTGGCCTTCTTGGGCAAGTTAACCGCCGACTTCATGAAGTCAAGCTTCAGGAGCTCAGCCACCGTCTTCTCCTCTGCCGACCACGCGGCCGTCACTTCAGGTCGTGACAGAGCCTCCTCCAATTGGTCATTCAGTCCCGTCATGGTATTGAGCTCATTCATGTACTGGTATACCATGGACCAGGCGCCGGCCGCGGCATGTTGAAATCGAGCGTCTGGATGCGTCATGCGCACAAAGTCGGACAGGTCAAGAACTCGGCAGAGCAGGTCGCTCAATCGGTCAAGGTCCTTCACTAAGCGCTGATATTCCTCCGTAGTGGACGCGGCCAGAGCTCGTTGTACAAGACGTGTTGCCTTTTCCAGGTTCTTTTGCGCAAACACGAAAAAGCCCTCGGGACTTGTGAGATATCGATTCTTGAACAGCCCATGGCTCTTCTTGAGACCAAAGCTCGGAAACGAAAGACCGGATGGGGCGTCGAACAGCTCGCGCAGTACGGTATCGTCGTGGCGGGAACTGACGAAGTGGTCAATAGGGGCGGAACGAGCGGCCTCGGCAGATGCCGTGGTCTCCCATCTGCGGTGCAGAAGCGACGTTGTCGACGACGAGGACGTCGATGATGCTGTTGCTGTTCGTACGGTGGATGTTGAGGGTCTAGACGGAATCACGCGGCCAATACATCGGGTGCAAATCCAGAGGCGATGGCTGCCGCCTCCGGAATTGAGCATGATGGGCGAAGACGGCAATCGAAGGGACTATTGACGTGGAGATGGCAGGCCTCTGAGATGTGGCATCGGACCGAAGAGGGGGGAAGGGGGGAGAGTAGCTATGCGTATACGGAAGGAGGAAATACTGTCGAGGACATTAGCAAGTAGAGTAACGGGCTTGAGAAGCGCACACGAAAGAAAGAGAGAAAACAACAAGAAAGAAAAAAAAGCGGATAGCCGAGTCCATCGATCCGACTGTTACCGCTGCTTCTGGATGGTTGAGAAAGATTCTGGTCCGTCTGGTACGGAGTTTTGCGGCAATAGCCAATGACGTCCACGCATCCCCTGCGCCTTGGAGTCTTGGACTGGCAGATGCTGGTGGGTGGTGGGGTCACCAACGGCATGCATGTGACTGGACGACTGCAGCCCAAGCAGAGAGATGATCCTGGCCCCACATGACGAGCAGAGGTGCCACCAAGTACCTAGGTACCTCTTGATCGTTATTTACGGTCTGGTTTCAATCTCATCTTGTTTCTTTTGAACCGCCAATTGTCCTCCGGTTGCAATGCAACTTGCAGTATGCGTTTTATACTCTGAAAATATGAAAATACCGAATCTTGTCTTCAACTTTGTCTACATTAGTATGTACTCGCGTTAATCTCCAGAACCGACATTGTCACGTCATTGGCTGACATCGCCAGTCATGCGATTTGATATTTATTTAATGAGGGAGGCATCAAATACCAGCAACCTGTCATCGTCTATCTCGATTCATCATCATACAACTTGAGCAGGCCCCTCGCGGCATGCTTTCCCAGCTCGTCAAGACTTCCCACTCCCAACAGCTCCAAAAGGCCAATGTCGAAACCAAACGCCTGCCTCCACCAACTGCGCAACTCTATTCCCACGAGGGAGTCCATGCCCAGCTGGGACAGCGGCACCGACGTGCTCAGGTCGTCCACCGACTTGAGCAGGAACTTGAACAACCTCTTGCCAATCTCGTAGGCCAGCATACTGGTCGACTCGTCCGTCTTCAGTATCGCCATGTCTGATCTCGCGCGCGAAAGAAAGCTCTTCAAACCGTCGTTGCCACTCACTACCGGCATACCCTTGTCTGACTTGCTGGAGTAGTTATGGTAGACGGCCATGCGTCTGTCCTTGCGCCAGATCACGCGGCTGTCCTTGCTGCCGATGGAAGCTTTGCATGAAAGACCAAGACCAATGGTGTGCTTATCGGTGTACTCATCCGTGCTCGTGTCTGCGTTGCCAACTGACTGCGGCATGAGAATGGCCGAGCACAGCGCTTCCATGACTTCTGCCTCGGTTGTATCATGAGCACTAGAAACCTTGAAACGCCTGAGAAGAGCCTCATCTCGGGATACGTATCCTGCGTCCTGCACGGAACCAATGTCAAGCGCAGAGCAGGCTAGCTGCAGCCCAGTCCTGTACTGCACGAATGAATCGAGAAAGGTGTTCGCGCCTGCATAGTTGGCTAGCCCGGGTTGACCAGTGACGCCTGTCATCGAGGAAAAGAGCACAAAGAAATCGAGCTTGATGCCCGACTCGACCGTCACATTGTGTAGATTCCACGTGCCGCGGACCTTTGGTGCCACGGCTTGATTCCACTGTTCAAGGCTCATGCGTGTAAAGTTCTCGTCGCGGAGAACCATGGACGCTTGAATGATACCCTTCAAGTTGGACGCCCTTTGGACTGCGCCAAGTACGTCTTCCTCGTTTACGACACTTCCCTTGATGAGCTGCACATTGCAGTCCATGCTCTCAAGCTCGCGGACGATGTCGGCATCTTCGGCGCCAGAACCAGCGCTTCGTGACAGGAACAACAGAGAGCGAGCACCATGCTGAGCCAAGTACCTGGCCACGGATCTTCCCAGACCACCAAGACCGCCTACAAGGAGATACGACGCAGAGGGATCGAGCTTGAGTTTAGCCTTCGTATTCCTGATGACAGTCTTTCCGATGTCGAGATCAAGGCTGCCATGGGGCCGTCGAACAGAAAAGACAATTTTACCGATATGTGTTCCCTGCTGGAGATATCGGAATCCATCCCGAATGCAAGAAATTGGCATGACCTTCTTTGGCGACAACGGACCGATCAACCCCAATTCAACATGAGTAACCACAGCATGAAGCAGGCTAGAAGAGTCAGCAGCAATCCATTTGGATTTAGATGTACCGAGAATCGGATTTGGGCCGGGTTAGCTTACTCCTTAACTGCATCGTGCCTTTTCGCCGCTTCGGCGTCAAGATAGAAGCAGGAATAACTTCGGCTACCGAGGAAGACGTCCATTTCTAGCTTTCCTCCGTCCAGGAAGTCTCGCTTCCCGATGTCTACGAGCTTACCAAACTCCGCGACGCAGCGCCAGGTTGCATGCAGGAGCGGACCAGACAGTGAGTTCAGCGCCAAGTCCACGCCTCTTCCCCCCGTTTCCCTCATCAGACCTTCCTCGAAGCTGGCATCGCGGGAGTTGAAGATGTGGCTCCGGGGTAGTCCATATGTCTGCACAAGATGGTCGGCCTTGTCCTCGCGGCCGACTGTGGCGTAGATCTTCGCTCCCATCATCTTGGCCAGCTGGACAGCCGCGAGACCAACACCGCCGGCCGCGCTGTGGATAAGCACCGACTGCCCTTTCTTCAGCTGGCCGATGTTGAGCAAGCAGGCAAAGGCGGTCGCAAATACAGCCGGCATGGATGCCGCATCTTCAAACGACATGCGCGCCGGGATCTTCTCGCAGAGCTTGGCCGGGGTGATGACGTGGCTGGCAAAGGAGCAATTCGCAAGGAACATGACCCTGTTTCCCGGTTCAAGGTCTACAACCTCGACACCAACGCGGGAAATAATTCCACTTCCCTCCACACCAAGGCCTGTTTCAGGGAACGGAAGGACCCCAAGCGCGCCAAGTACGTCTTTGAAGTTGAGGCCTGCCGCAAATACCTTCACTTCCACCTCGGTCGGATGTAATGCCTTTCGACTATCGTCAGTAACATTGGTCCAGTGCAAGGTGTTCAACCGATTCGTCTTTGTCATATCAAGAGAAATTCTGAGCTCCTTTGGCTCGGCTCCATCTTCCACCACCTTGATAACATTTTCCTGCTCGTCCTTGAGCGAGAAGGGGTACATTCGCCCAACTCTGACGGTGCCGTTAACAATAGCGTACTCGTAGTCTGGGCGTAAGTCGAGCGCATCTCCCTCATTCAACTCGTCGACAACCTTGGGGCGGATGCAGAAGCGGTCAAAAACATCCGCAATTCTACTCAGAGACGACCGCATGTTGTCCACTTCGCAAGTAGCCAGGTCAATGAGCGACTCTACACGAATTGTTCGAGCAGTTCCAATAATCTGGGCGTACCGTGCGTCCTTGCAGTCGACTTGGCAGAGATGCGTGACCCACAGCATGCCGGCCTTCGCGGAGCTGAGTTCGCTGATGAGGCGCTGAAAAGCCGCGAAGCGGCTGCCGTCAATGTCTTCAAATATCGGTCGGGTGGTGTCGACAAGAGATAGGATGTCCTGTGGTTGCTCAGGCAGCGGCTCGCCCAGCCGTAGTCTCTTTACATGATAGCCCCTCTCGACGAGTCGCTGCGCCATCTCATTTGCAAAACCCTCATCGTCCTGGAGAAGGACGACATTTTTTTCACATGTCACATTCGGCTTCATTCTCGCGATCATGATGGCATTCAGATGGTGCGGCTGTTCTGCGTCTCGAGTGACAGAATCTAGACTGGCGAAGCCAGCCTCTTCCAGCTCCTTTTGCCACCGCTCAGGAGACACGTACGGCTGGTCTAGCCTGTCATCTGCAGTGCCGTGCCACCAGCCCGGAAGGACACCGAATACGTAATTTGGCCACTTGGAAGTGCTATCGAGCTCGTGCAGCAGCAGCCGACCATCACGATGGTCTAGCAATTTACCCACATTGCGCAGGGTCTCCTGCAGGCTTTTGGTGGCATGGAGCACATTGGTTGCAACTATGAGATCGTACTTTTCGTCCTCAGCAAACCCCTGTTCCCAGGGATCTCTACTGATGTCCAAAACGCGATACTCGAGGTTCGTATAGCCCCTGAACCGCTCCTTGGCTGCCGCAAAGAAGCCGGCCGAGATGTCGCTAAATATATACTTGCTGTATAGCGGATGTCCGACTGGCAAGAGTAAGTGCTTCAGCATGCTGGCCGTGGACGCTCCCGTACCGGCACCGATCTCCAGGATTCGTAGGTTCGGCTTGCTATGGGCCAGGTGGCGGATGAACTTGGATCTATCGCAGGCATCCGTCGCGATGTAGAGCTTAGTCAGGGCGTTGTCGGCTAACAACATCTCAAGCGCATCAGTACCGCCTGCGAAGACATTGTCGATGTTGTTGAGCATTCTTTCTATTATGGCGGCGCAGTCTTCCGCTGGAGTTCCCTTCATCTGGTTGAGGAGGACGGCTATTCTATCCAAGGCTGCCTCCTCGTCGAGCCCGATCATCGCCTTGTCCTGCTCCCTTTTTTGAACTTGTTCATCAATCCAATTCGCATAATTGTCCATGTGCTCAGAGAGCGATTTCTTGAGTCGACCGCTTTCCTTGATACATCTCAGGCGCCTCTGGGTGAGGACAATGCACAGACGGGCCATCTCATCCAGCATGGGCGTGTAAATATGCCACGGTATCTCGGGCCGGATGAGACTATTCGCGTCGAGGAAGTCGATATGCGGCGCCCAGGTAATGCGGCTGGTGACCAAGTCCTCGATTAATGCCTCGGGCACAGCGTCGGTTCCTTCTACCTCGTTGGCGGAAGCAAGCTCTGCGTCAGCATCTGCGCCAGTCTCTGTTTGTAGTGGAGAGCTTATGGCTTCTTCCATTTCGAACACGATTTTGCCGTTGCCGGCACCTTGAATTGTGCTTGTGACTTCGCCGCTACCCTTGATGAAAGATGCAGCGGCAGCGGCACGCAGATCAGTTTCTGGGTCGACTCGATGTACTACGATACGTTTGACTCTCTTGGGAACTGTGCTATAGTGCTTCACGTCGATATTCCCCCGCGCTGCAGCAACCGGTCCCGTCTGGATGCAGCCGTCGATGATGGCCGGATGCAGCTGGTAGTGCTCCTCGTCGCTCAAAGGATACCTGCTGATTAATGCGGTAGAGACGCCTTCCAGAGTCCAGGTTCTGTTTTCACGTAACCGCTGGAACATTGGACCGTACTGGATCCCAGCCCGGCTCATGACGTCGTAATACCTGCGATGCTCGACCTTGCGTGGCAGCAAGGCGGCAACGAAGGCCTTCTTCGGCTCTGTGTCTAAAATAGTAACCTCTCCGCCGCAGTGCTTTATCCAGAGGCGGCCGTTGTGAGAAGCAATTGTGAACTGCCACCAGGTGCTGTCCGAGGAATTGGTCAGGCGCACAGGACGGAATGTAGTGACGATTTCTGTTGGTATTTCCTCCCTCAAAAGAAGAGCTGCATTGAGAATCATGTTGCGAATGACAAATGAGTCCTTCTCTGCCAGCTGATCTCGTTGGCTTGCGCTGATCTGTCGGATACCCTCGCCAATCATGGCAATATATCCTGCACATGGGAAGACGACATTGCCTTCAACACGGTGATGCCGCAGCCAAGGGGTGTCTTGGATGAGAAGCATGTTACGAAAACTGGGTTCCAGCGTCGTACTTTCGAGCTGGCGAATACCCAGCAGTGGATGAGCTGGAAACTGTCGGTGTCGCCATTCCTGGGACATCCTCGACTCACGCCAGTAGCTGGTCGCATGGTCCCAGGGATAGTGTGGGAGGCCAGGAAGAGAGGTAGTCTGCTGGACGAGGCGGCTGCAGTCGAAAGACACATTGAGCTCGAATAGCTCACCGACGGAGGCGAGAAAGGACTCTACACAGTTTTCACCGCGACTCATGGCTCCAAAATACGGGATTGTGAGGTCGGAATAACCGAGGAGCTCGGCCGCGGTCTCTCTCACCGGTCCAGCCAGCGCAGGGTGAGGACCGATCTCCAGGAAGGCCACATTGGAAATCTTCTCAAGTGCCGCCTCTATGGCGCTCTTGAAGAGTACTGGGGACTCGAGGTTCTTTTGCCAGTAGGTGCCATGGAGCTCGCTCGGCTGAACTGGCTCTTTGGCGCCGGTGACGCTGGAGAAATACAGCACCTGGCGGTCGAGGCCCGACTCGGTTGTCTCCAACCTGGACATCTTGTCAAAAAGACCGGGAATATATTTCCGTAGGCCTGAAGTGTAGAAGTCGCCCACTTCGGCCATATGGGAAGAGTGATAGGCCTTGTCGACTTTGAGCAGGCGAGTCGTAGTATTGGGAAGCTGCTCGTTTATGCGCCGGATGGTTGCCTCAATGGCGTCTGCGTCACCGGAGACGGTGACACTGCGAGGAGAGTTCTCGCAGGCAATAACCACACGCGGCGGCGACAAGAACTTCTCGGCATCTGCCCTGCCAAGGCCGACCGCCGCCATTGCACCGGGACGGCTCTGTTGCTTGGCCGCGAGACCTCTTTGCCAGGCGACGATGATGGCCTCCCTTGCGCTTAACAGGCCTGCCGCATAAGCAGCTGCGACTTCACCACTGCTGTGGCCAACCACCGCGTACGGCTCGACGCGTAAGGACTTGAATAGATCGACCAGACCGATCTGGATAGCAGTGCAGAGAGGTTGCGAAAGTTCTGCATCCCGCACCCTTGATTCTTCTGCCATCTTCAGCAGCTCTCCTTCAATGGCCCATTGAGGTGCATCCGGAAGTTGACCTAGGTAGCGATCGAGATTCCTGATGCTGCTTTGGAAGACCAAGTCTTGGCGCAGAAGCAGCTCGCAACCCATGCGTGGCCATTGAGCACCCTGTCCGGTGAAGACCATGACAAGCTTAGGAGTGCTATTTCCTATTCGACGGCCTTGGGACGTTATTTCTGGAATCTTGTTCAGGCTTGCGACCATGAACGAGCGATGCGTGAGATGCTCCCTTCTCATGGCAAGGGTATATGCAAGCTCTCCCATCTTCTCGGGGTTTCTTTCCATCCATCGATTGAACTGGCCTTTTATGCTCTGCAAAGACGAGGAAGACGCAGCCGAGAAGAGAAGTAGCTGCGGCTTGGCTTCCAGCGAGAGCTGAGTGACAGATCTTTGGGGAATGCAGTACATCTGTGCCGATTCCAAAATGACATGGGCGTTTGAACCTCCGATGCCAAAGGAGTTGACGCTCACTCGGTCTAGGCGGCCGGGCGGCCACGGTGTTGGTTCCAGCGGAACAGTCAACTTACGATGCTTGAATGGAATTTGCGGGTTCTCTTGGGTGAATTTGATGTTGGGGGGGATGGTGCGATTTTCCAGACTAAGCACTGCCTTGATCAGAGAGGTTAGCCCGGATGCTCCTTCGGAATGTCCTAGATTGGGCTTCACTGAGCCAATGTAGACTCCCGCATCGCCAAAGACATTGGCAACGGCGTTGGCCTCGATTGGATCTCCGACGGGGGTTCCGGTGCCATGGCACTCCACAAACGCCGTCTGGGAAAAGTCGGATATGCCAGCATCGCGGTACGCCTTCCTCATGAGCGCCTCCTGGCTCTCCATGCTGGGCTTACTGATGCCCTGCGTCTTACCGTCGCTGTTAGACACGACGTTGCGGATTACGGCGCGGACTGGGTTGCCGTCACGGACGGCGGCGTCCAGAGGCTTGATGTACACGGCCGTGATAGCCTCGCCTCTTGCATAGCCGTTGGCGTCGGCAGAGAAGGTTTTGCAGTGACCATCTGGGGAGAGCATTCCCTTTTCCGCCATGGAAGCGCTCATTCCCGGTGCCATGATGAGGTTAGAGCCTCCGACGATAGCCGCATCACAGAGCCCGTTCTGAATGGCCTGGAATGCCTCGTTCAGGCAGATGAGAGCAGCCGAGCAGGCTGTGCGTATGGTCATGCTATGGGTCGTCTTCGATCAGCACACCCGGAGCATAGCAAAGAATGGCAACGATCATGCTTGGTAAGAAGGGGCCTGACATACCATGGACCCTTGAGGTCCATCTCATACGATATGCGGCTGGAGAGCATGAAGTCGCCGCAGCTATTCCATCTGTTGACGCCTATCTGTTGGTGATCTCTGGTTTGCATCTCCAGCCAGTCCTCGCCGAAGCTACCCATGTAGCAACCGATATTTCTGGACTAGTGTTGGCTTAGCGATTAGTCGGATGAAATCGGGTGGCAGGGAGGGGAAGAGAAAAAAAGAATTCAAAACTCGCTTTGAAGTCAACTTCGCCAGCATCGTCAAAGGCCTCTCGCACGACCTCAAGCATCTGTCGCTGCTGAGGGTCTGCAAGCTCAAGCTCCGCCTGAGTCATTGAAAACCGATGTGCATCCAAGCTTCCCAGCTGGATGCTCTCGTCGAGGAAATAGCCATACTGCGTGACAACACTCCCGGACCGTCCGGAGGTGGAGTGATATGCGTCGATGTTGTAGCGAGACTTGGGCACTCGGCCGCGAGCATCCCCTTTGGCCATGAGAAAATCCCAGAGTTCTTGGGGACTTTCGAGCCCGCCGGGTAGTCGAAGTGCTATTCCGCAAATGGCGACCGGTCTGAGGGGTGAGCAAGGAGTTTGATGGGAGCCGATGCTGTTGGTTGAGCTTTGATTGACGTTGGCGCAGCTGCTGGCGTCGGGTGAGCCCATGCTAGCACCGTTCCTCGTACTATCACCGCCATGAGCAATTGCCCCTTCGGCCAAAGACGAGTCGGCCGCTCGTGGTCCATTCTGTGGGCAGACTTTCTTCTCTGTAAATGGTGACATGTTGCAATGCCACAGGTATGAATGATTTCGAATAACGACAAGGTAAACTGGCAAGTTGGATATCCTTGACGATATCTGAATAACGTAATTTACTCAGCCTCCCTTCTCATACACTTCTGCCAGACTTCCACTCGGCCACTCGGGTCTCACCTCGGAATCTCTTGTGTTAGGATTCGGCATGATGAGCGAATAGCAGCTTTTTGCACGAGGTCATTAGCTTAAACGGAAGGCCTCATGTCACCCGACGGATAAACTCCGTCAGAGAGACTATCTTCCGGGGCAGTCATCATGTAAATGCCAAAAGAACGAAGACATCAGTCTCGGGATCGTGCATCACCTCAACGTGGATCACACTGAGAAGGATGTGCGTCGTGATAAAATCGTCCCTCCCTCGCCTCCATCACGACGTTTTTCATCTCATTGACTTGCAAATTCTTTCTCCCAATGTTAGACTGTTGATTCCATCAATCGACCTCTCAATGATCTGAAGTTTTTTTTTTTTTTTTTTTTTTTTTTTTTTTTTTTTTTTTTTTTTTTTTTTTTTTTTTTTTTTTTTTTTTTTTTTTTTTTTTTT
>SRPT01000555.1:0-20831 GCA_018360205.1 Claviceps digitariae
AAAAAAAAAAAAAAAAAGAAAGAAAAAAGAGTCAATGTTGACCTGAGGAATAGGGAATGCAGATTCATTGATTGGCATGGGGATAGAAAGGAGCGGAGATTGGATAGACGAGGAGAGTACCTGGAATTTGACGACGCCGGCGCATATGACGGTCGAGATGAACGAGGCTAGCAGCTGACCCGAAAATGTGACGCGTGGGGGGATCTGACTTTTTGCATAATTCTTTTAATGTTGTTTCGGGATATATTGTATTGCTGGTGGATGGTATCGACGTTGTTGGCACAACCTGTTTGAGCGCCTCTTACCTTGACGTAATGGGCCATCTTCAAGTCTTTGGCAATGGAGAGGGCATGCGTGCAGGTGATGAAGCTCCGGATCGGTTAGCCCTCGATTGAGAGAGACAGACAAGAAGGAATACTTCAACACTGGACAGATTATCTGCCATCAATGACTTACCTATACAACCGAAAGATGTTCATGGCCGAAGCGTTGCCCTTGACAAGGACGCCACCGATCAACCCGGCAAGCACATCCAGAGTCATTTCAAGGCCAGTCATGGCCGCAAAGATGCCAATGGGGATCATGAGCACAACGCAGAGCCATATGCCGTATATGACAACAGCGTATGACATGGGCGTCGGCCACAGAACAGATGCGACTACACCGCAGACGATGGAGGTGGTGAGGATGGCAAAGTAGAGCCACGCGGAGACTACAAGACGCGCGTATGTCAGTCTTCTTTTTGAAAAGAAGAAAAGAATGTGCGCGTGTGTGTGTGAGAGAGAAAGAGAGAGAGAGAGGTGCGTACCTTGAGGATAGGCGGCCATGAGGCGTCTATGAACATCAACATCTTCAGCATTCGCAGTACGCACATTCCCATTCTCCGGTCTGGCCGGACTCTTGACTCTCCTACGCCTCCCGCTCAAACGTCGAACAACCTTCAGGAGGCCCGTCTTCAGCTCCTGTCGGTAATATAGCATCACATGAGCGACAACAGCAGAGTACAAGGCAAAGTAGCAGCCGTAGAACACCAAGTTGGCCGCGCTCAGGTACGGAGCCGAGTAGCTGCTGTACTTGTTCGGGTCGAAATTGCCATGCATGTCAAGAACAAACGACATGTTGTAGATCTTGCCGAAGTGGTTGAAGATGTCGCTGCTGTTGACGGGGAGGTAGGCCGTGTTCCAGACGTTGGTGTACCAGACGCCAAGAATCGCAAGACCTGTCATGAACATGCCGCCTGCGGCATTCAAGGTGGAGAAGAAGGGGATCATCTAGTTGCGTTAGAACGAGGAAACCATGTCGCGGCTTGATTTCGTCGCGTTGTACTTTCGCCAGCCAGAGCCAACATACCAGGGGGTCAGTATTGCTCGAGCTGACGATATTCCAGTCGAACGTCGGCAGAGGATTCAGAAGCTGGACCATACATCAGTTTTGGGTGCAACAGAAGCAAATATTAAAAGAAAAATCTTTCTTTCTTGTTTTGCCAACGTACACCGAGACCATTCTTCACGCCGGCCACAACATTCAAGTGCACATTGTCGGGCGCAATCCAGGTCATCCACGAAAAGTACTTCAGGGTTCGGCACAGAACCTCGGGGAACCAAGAATACGAATACATGAGAATCATGATCTTCGTGAAGAAAGCACAGCGAGATGAACTCCAGACATGGCCAGACGGACCTTTGACTGGCTGGTTCTTGTCGCTATGCAGCGCAGTGCTGAGAGCAATGGTCGCGAGTGTCTGGGGCCACACGCAGTACGATGGGTAGACCAGGATTTCCTTCGTCAGGCCAGCAAGAGCGTAGCCGAGGAAACTGCTGGCAAAGCTGTTGAGGAGGATGTAGCTAAAGTTATGGGCATACTGTCGCTGGACGTACGGAGGTAGAAGCTGTGTCCAAATGATGTACTGCGTGAACGGCAAGCCCTTGGAGGCATTGGCCATGAGCACGATGAGCATGTGTTCCTTCTTGTTGAACCGGCCGGGGTTCAAGTTGATGATGTGCTTGGTGAAGGGTATGCGCATGTGGACTCTGGGCATCCATTCCGCCCATGCCTTGCCGACCGGGTAGACCAAGAGTTGAATGATGTTGGTGTTGAGACGGATCGGAGGGCTTCGAAGAGAGAATAACTGGTTGAAGAGAGCCAGAAAGCAGGAGAAGAAAACACCAATGGTCCAGGCGCGGATGGTGGACACGGGCAGGGAAAGATCGTCGTGATTGTCGGTGACGGCGCGCACTTCAGCGTAGGGGCTGTTGTTGGTGAGGAGAGCGGCCTCGAGTTTCATCTCCTGGATACGTTCCTTGTGTCTGTTGGGATCGTCCATCATGTCGTTATGGGCTGAATCTCATGGTCAGACATTGAACGACACTCAAGGGGCATCAAATCAAGAGAGAGGGTGTGGCTGGTGCATGGATAACAACCAACCCAGAAAATCCTTAATATTCTGCATAGTGTCGTGTGGAAAGTTTGAATCGCCCTCGTGAACAAGCTGCACTTTCTGCATAATCTATGCCACAAACGAGTCAAGTCAGCGGTTTCCTTGAGCGCATGAAACTGGAGTGGACGACTTTAAGCGAGACTCACCGCTCGAACATGCTCAAGACTCATCGAGGCGGCCAGCTTCTTGGCCTCGAGGATGTCATCTTCTGTCGCATTCCAGCGCCTGAAAGCTTTGCTATGAGAAGGGGGAGCAGATATGGTACAAGGCGGGGAGTCAAACGCTGTAAACTCACTGTCGAATAGTTCTGGTGCGTGTGGTGGTTTCTTCGGAAATCTGGAATCAATAATACAACGATGACAACGATGATTATGGTCAATACGAAGACGATGGAAGAAGCAGGATATTTACTTACAGTGCAATTTACAGTACCAACGTCTTGCGACTTTTGGAAAGCCCGAGATGGCTCCTTGTTGGTCCCTGCCATGTCCATGGCTGCGCATTTATGAGACTACAAGTCTGAAGATGCTTCATCTAGTGGGAGCAGAGTCCATGAGAGGCACAATCGACAAGGGGCAAACTCTCCGTGTATGCTGGGATTCATGCCTTTTCATATTCAGTACTGGAGTCTCAATTTAAAATTTTGGGCGAGGTCCATCTAACCCAGCATGTGTTAGTTCTAGATATCCTTGCCTTCCTGGCGGACACGGGCATATAAGGCTGTTTCAATCTTTTTTTACTTCCTGGTTTCTGGCCTCCCGTGTTTCTATGTTCCTGGCTCCTGGCCTCCTCTCTCTCCAAATATCAGATCAGGATCTTCCCATGGTACCCCAGCAGGCAAACGCACGCACAGGAAACGACTTCCTCAAAGGACAGTCAAGATAGCCAACCCTGCCAGACATCCCGCCCCCGGCATTACACCAATATTATTATCTCTCTCAGCAGGCGACCCGACGACACGAATTTTGACACAACGAGCATCACTCCCAGCAACATTCCACCAAGTTCTTGTATCGTCCAAAGCCTGGGACGGCGCTGCCAAGACCTCCATCGAGTGTGCCAGTATGACGTGGCATACCGAATGCTGGCTGCGCAAAGCTCGGCAAGTTGCAGCGCTCTGCTTGGACAAACTTTTGCCGCGTCGAGGATTGACGAAGCAAACATTGGGTGCTGCTTGCTACTGAGGCCGATTGGGAGTTTAGATGTGCCGGGGCGGATTCAAGGCTGAGGCTGAGGTTGAGGCTCCATGTCTCGCGTCCGTGGGCCGGAAAGGCCGATTGGTGGCGCACGAGTTTCAAGGGAAATATGTATGTATATATATATGTGAGTATATATGTTTCAGTTTCAAGTTTGAAAGAGGAAATGACCTATCGGCCATGAAGCTTCCAGGAAAACGGGATTTATGTTGAGAAATGCCAACGTTACATGTTTGCGGGCATACGCTTGAAAAAAAAGAATAAAAAAAGTAAAAAGTAAAAAGTAAAAAAGAGATATTTACTCAGCCTAAATCACTACTTATCCTCAGCTTCCCCCACAAAGATGACTTCTAATGGTCGCCCCCTCGGGCAACTTGAAATGCGTCACCACACCCCCCCAGCTCTCCTCGCTATACCCCTCCTGCACCTTCTTACACGTGCTCAGCCCCCATTCCGTCACGCCCAGCATCAGACAGCTCTCAAACATAAAGGCGCAGCTGCCGGCGCCGACCTTGACGGGCGCCAGGGCGGCCTGCCGGGCGGCCTCGTGGCTCTCGGCGTCGGGGCCGTGGCCGCTCATGACGTTGTGCAGCGAGGCACCGCCCGGGACGAAGCCGCCTGCTCCGCCGCGCTTGGCGTCATAGCCCCCGCAGATCAGGCCCATGAACTCGCTCATGGTGTTGCGGTGGTACCAGGGTGGACGGAAGGTGTCTTCGCCGACGAGCCAGCGCGGGGGGAATATGACAAAGTCGGCGATGGCGGTGCCGGGGACGGCAGACGGGGCGGAGAGGACGGTGAAGATGGACGGGTCGGGGTGGTCAAACGAGATGGTGCCGATGGTGTTGAAGCGGCCGAGGTCGTATTTGTAGGGGTAGTAATTGCCCTGCCAGGCGACCACGTCAAAGGGCGTGTGGGCCTGCGTCGTCTGGAAGAGAGTCTGGTTGAACTTGACGGTGACGAGATAGCGGCTGGCACCTTGGTGAGCCGTCGGGCCGGCATCCTGGGTGAAGTGAGCGACGGGGGCCATGAAGTCTCTCGCGTTGGCCAGCCCGTTGGATCCAATGGGGCCCAGCTCGGGGAGGTGGAAGTGGCCCTCGTACAGCTCGAGGGCGTATCCGCGAGCGGGCACGCCCGGCGTGGCAAGACGAACATTGTACTTGATTCCGCGCGGGATGACGGCAATCTCCATGGACCTGACCAGCAGCCAGCCCAGCTCGGTGCGGATATCCAGGTCCCCTTCCTGCGGAACAATCAACAGGTCGCCGTCGGCCGAGTAATACGCTGCGTTTTCATCCATGTCCCTGCCCGCCGCGTACACGTAAATCCCGAGGCCCTGCTTCCGCGCCGCGTCACCATTGCCAGCCACGAGCCTCAACCCCGACACGAAATCGCAATCCTTGGATTCGTCGTGGCTGAAGGGATCCCATCGTAGCTGGTTGGGAATGTAATGCATCTTGTTGCTCTCCGTCATGACCCTTTCCGGGCCGGTGCCCTCAGGCGCAGGCTGGAAGGGCGGATGCGCACATGACGGCAGAATGCGGTACAGCCAAGTTTGTTTGTTGTCGTTTCGGGGCGCCGTAAAAGCCGTTCCCGAGAGCTTCTCGGCGTAGAGGCCAAATCGAGGTTGTTGCGGAGAGTTGTGACCGATTGGTAGCGCCCCCTCGATAGCTTCTGATCTATTCACCGGCCAATCCAGTCAGTTCTGGCTACCAAGGGATTCTCGTTGTCCAAGCTCCCTGTCTCTGAAATTTTGTGATGCCCATTAAATTTGCCTTCCAATGGACGTCATATGAACTTGCCAACTTATCCAAGATAGTGTAGAAATAACCATTAAAAAAAAAAAAAAAAAAAAAAAAAAAAAAAAAAAAAACTCACTCAAAATGGCTATCAAAACCACATTGATACCGATACTTCTCCTTTCTACTAAATTCCGTCACAGGCATCACAACGAATATCCTCTGTCAACCCAACAAGACGAGCAGAACGAGCAGAAAGGATTAGCCAAGAAGGAAATGCCGGCGGGGAGGGAATTGAAACGGACTCGGAGAAACAAATCAGGACCAATGGCTCAAGAAAGATCTGTTAAAAAAATCGTCCTGAAGTGTCTTATTCCTGAACGTATCGACCAAATCGGAGAACAAGACGACTTGCTTAAATAAGAATACGACTCGTGCTTGAATAACCGTCAGCGAAGGAGGTGCAGGGTGTAGGCAAGCCGACGTGCATTTCCGCAGTGGGGCGTTTTGGCACAGCTGCGACGGAATGGGAGACGATGGCGTCGGGCCGAGGGTAGCCGTGTTGCTGAATCTGCGCAGTGAAGAGGAGCCAGCGGGGGAGGGGGAGGGAGGGAGGGAGAGAGGTGGGGTGATGAAAGAGCTGGTCTGCTACTAACAGTCTGCCGTGTAGACTGCCGTGCAGGACAGATGCTTTTCTATCGTGCTTGCTGTGCCTGGTCCTTTACCCCGCGTGGTGGTGGTGGGAGCGTCATGACGATGTAGAGTTGCAGTCCATCATATGTCATCTATAAGAGCTAAGAAGGGGGAACAGGAGAAAAAGAAAAGGAAAGGAAAGAAAATGAAGCTGAAAAAAAGGGAAGAAAAAAAAAGAGGCAAGAGGCAAGTCGCCCATCTACCTCAGCCGGGCACATAACAGTGTAAATCGCCCACCGCTCCGCTCCGCCAGTGGGTCAGAATATGCGCTTGCAGGGCTGTCGCGTGGCGAATGACCAACTTCGTGACATGCCGTCTGGCTTCAAGTGCGCCGACAACATCAGGACTTGATCATAGCTGGCATCTGGCAGACTTCAGCCATATATAGACGAAGAAATTGGTACGTGTCTGAATGATATAGCAAAATCTCCTTTGTCGGTGCCTATGACCACCATGATCTGAGTCGAGAGAGCAAAACTACAAGAAAAGAGGGATGCACCCCGCATTCGTTTATACATGTTACATGACCCCTGCCGAGAATACCTTGTCGCAATATCCCCCAGCGCCGACTCGCAACGAAACAAGCGAGGCCAAACAAGAAAAGATTAAAAGGAATTATTGGAACAGATATCAAGGTTGTGATGTGGATCATCATTCGTCCTCCTTCTTGCCCTTCTTCTTCTTGTTACCGCCACCGAAAGTGGTCGCGCTGGGTTGAGACTGAAGATGAACAATCAATCGTGTCCATGACTCTTCCTTGTCCCATTCGAAGCCAGCCAGGTAGGGCTTATCGAGCTCGTCATCAGCCTGTCAAGCCGTTAGCATCTTTTCTCACAAGCCATCGATTCCAAAATGAAATGACTCTGGGTATTTGCAAACTACGCACTCGCTTCTTGTATGCCTTGTGAATGGCATCCAATGCATCCTTGATAGTAACACCCTTCATGTTCCGGGCTGTGACTTCCATGCCCAATGGAAAATGCAAGTCAATCTTTTTCACAGGAGGTGTCGTCAATGGCAGCTTCAGTATAGCCGGGTCTTCTACCGTAGTTGAGCTTTTGTTGATTTTCCTGTTGAAATTTAGTCAGTGACGATGCATGAAGAAGCTCGGGCTAGACACTGGCGTCTTAGTTACTATCAGGACATCTTACCAGCCGGTTTTTTGTGTCTCAAAGGCAATTTGCAACTCGATTCCTTCCTTCTCTGCAAAGCGCAATTAGCACTTGGCTCTACTGCATTTTCCTGGAGCGCATCAATAGCAAAGGAACTTACCCAGGTCATTGATATTCATGACACCAGCAGCGCTGGAGCTTTGCCTCCTATGGCCCTTGTCCTTGGGCGGTGACGATGACAAGCCTTGGACGGCGGAGTCGACCTTGGTCAGCGGTTCCGACATGTTTCCGGGTCGTTCGTGGTTATGTGGTTTTTGACAAAAAGATTGTATGCGAAATTGTCCCGGCGGTCAATCCAGGACTGACGGATTCATTAGTTCAAGAACAACAGTAGACGTTTGAGAAATACGAATTGCTATGCTAAAGAGCGAGTGGTTTGCTTGGTCGACGAACCTTTGCCTATAAGCCAAAGTGTTGATAGTTGTAGATGAAGTTCAATGGAAGATTTACAGAGAATGGAGCGGTGGTGAAAGCAGAAAAGAGCCGCGAGGGAAGGAGGAGAAGAGGAGGAGGGGGAAATCAGTAGCTATTTGTTCTCTGCCAGCCGGCGGTGCTCACTGCTCCCGGCGAGCCAGTCATTCCTAGTGCCTTTTTACTCTTGTTGGACCGGGGCGGGGTAAAGTGCTGAGTACCGTGGAAATCTATGACTGCACAGAGCCAAGTAAGGTATTGGTACATTGCCTCACTCGATCGCGTGACCAAAGGGAGTGGTTGGCATGGGATTCCTGACGTATCAGTCGAGCAAGTACAGATCCGTATACAGTATGAACACGGCGCTTGTGTTGACTGGGTCGAGTCGAGACTTGGGGCTGGATTCGTGCACCCTTTTTCTTTTTTTTTTTCTTTTTAGCCATAGCATTCGTACTCCCTACGAGCTATTTAGGGCATAATATGAATCATCAACCGAGATGTTTCAAGCAGGCAGACCGAGAGCTGTCAGGCGACACCGGTCAATCGTGCCAATACCAGCCAAGACGTCCATGTTGCCTCCAGTCGGTTCAAAGTTGACACTGTAAAGCTCTGTGGGCACTGTGGGTCTTGTGGGCGCACCGTAGCAGCTTTAAACCCGCTCCTCTGAGCTACTGCTAGCACTGACTGGAGCACTTTGGCGCCCCGTTGGGGCTTAGCGCCGCCCCTGCAGCAGCTATTGCGATCTTCTGGGGTAAAAAATCCGGGGAAGCCTGTCATTGACCCACCGTTGAAGCTGTTCTGATCTCTCAGCTAGCTGCGAGGAGCCAACAATGCACTACGGGAATGACGGTCGGGAGGGCTTTCGCATCGATTGCCCATCTTTCTGCGACTTTGGTATCTTGGAAGGGTCATGAAGGAAGGGGGGAGCGCCGCAAAAAGAGATGGTGGGAAAAGGGTCCCACGGTTCCTGGGCAGACGACATGGAGAGACATGGAGGGAAGGAGCGAACTGGCGAGGCGTGGCACGGTGTCGCATGGCGGGTGAGGCAAGTGTGGCGTGACCCTGCTGAGCGAAGTCGGTTGAGATGCGTCGGGGTGTCGACTGACCCCGTCCACTTCCTCGAGCTCCAGCTCCAGCTCTAGCTCCTGCCTCCACCCTCCTCCTGCAGCCTCTCTCCATTCCTCTCCCTTCCTCTCCCTTCTTTTCCCTTCCTCTGCCGTCCTCTTTAACTCTCTGCCGGACGTATTTGGTGCCTTCTTCTCGCGACAGACAGCACGTATCGCCAGTTTTTTTTTTTTTTTTTTTTCTTCTTTTATTGTCTCAACTCTGAACGTTTCCAAGAATAGTCCTGAGCCCTGTTTCTCGTTGCAAATAGGAGCTAGCTTTTAGCCGTGGTCCCGAGTCCGGACTACGCACAGTGCCTCCCCCACTTTGACTCGATTGATAGCTCGACATCGTTGCGAATCACGTGACCGTATGAGGTACAAACCAAGCCAAAGGCTTGGGCGGCTTCAGGCATTCCGTTGGCCGTCGATTTGACAGTGTCCGTCCGTTGCAGCGTGAGCGGTATCTCGGTACTGAGCGTTGGCTGTCAATACGCGCGTGTATGGCGTGGGCGCGCACCGCGAACGGACTACAATCACAAGTCCAATTCCACGATGTTGGGAAATGGTGCTTTGGATGATAAAGACTTGTTTTTTTCAATGTTGCATGATGCTGAGCTGATCTTGCCTATGACGAATGCAAGCTGTGGGACTCTATGACACCTGGCAGAGAGGCCAGCGGGTCCTATCAGCTGCAAAGCGGACTCGCATGCGAGGAATCGAATGATGGACGATGGGACTGAGCAGCGACTCAAAGTGAGGGCCTTTGCCTACCTAGGTAGGTACCTAGAGAGCCCGGAGGCTGCCAGGAGCGAGCCGCCAGGTCTGCGACACCAGATGGCCCTGCGCTCTGCGGTCTGGTGGGAAGTCACCAATGTCTCATTGGCTGCTTGGGGTTTGAAACAAACTCCTCTATCTGGCAGCAGCAAGTCGACGTCTATCAGTTGCCGAACTCGCCGTCCCTCGATGCTCGATGGAATATTCGTGCAAATGCCGCCTTTTGCCACAACATTGGTACGCCAGATGCGTGGCTCGGGCCCGGATGCCGGAGAGTGGACCGTGGCCAGTGCCCAGTGGACACTCCAGTGGACACTCCAGTGAACACTCCCATGTCGAGTAATTTAATATTTGATGCATCCGACGATGCTTTTGGCAACTGCAAGTCCTGCCCGCGGGGCGCGCAGCCCATGCACGCCGTGGTGAATGCGTTTGACTCTCTGCACCAGAGGCCGATACTCCAGGAGGTCAGATAGCCCCCGCGTCTGGACAGGGGCCCTTGCGACATGCAAGCTGCACAGAAATGGATTTGATGTGATCACCAGACATCAGGTGCATTCAACTTCCCATACATATGTAGATTCATGCATACATATGTACATATGTACCTACATACAGACATGGACATACATAACATAATACATACTACATACCCATTGGGACCCAATTTTGAATTGCCATACAGAATGCCGCTAGAGTCGAGGACAATGGCCGACGGCGATGTGGCTTCGCTTGCTTCCCGCAGCCATATGCCATATGCCGTATGCCGTATGCCATATTCATATCATCATGCGGCGAAAGCCTGGTGGCGGACTCACGGGTCCATGACTGGGTGCGGGTGCGAGAAAATTGTGCGTGCTGCATCGTGCGTCGAATGCAGCATCAACTTGCATCAACTATCAACTTGTCTTGTCTTCTTGCCCAAGGCACTTTCTTCATTACCAGTCGTGCCTGCCTGCCTTTGCCGTCCACGACTCCACTTCCCCCACTGCGTTGTGGTCCGTGGATACCTTTTCTTTTCTTTTTCTCTTCTTTTTGACCGGGTTCTCCTCCCAAGATTTTCTTCCTCCCCCTCTCTTGGCGCCGCCCCCTCTCTTTGCGACCTGTCGCTTTGCGCTCTGCCTCTTTGCGTGGGCACTCAAGTACTTGGCCATTCCCGCCCTTGGTCACTAGTCGCTACTTAACTCTACGAATCAACAACTACAATAAAAATCGGATCCCGCCTCTTTTTGCGAAAGACCGACGACAAGTTCAACTTTTCCAAAAAAAAAAAAAATTAAAAAATTCCCATCCAATCAGTCATGAAGAACAGATATGCCACCGCCTCCAGACTTGCATGACTGTGAAAGGAGATCAGGAGTATCATATTCGTCCAAACCTCTTTTTCCGACGTTGCCACATCACGCAAAGCAGCAGCAATCATCAGCGCCTTCTCCAGAGCTCAAGGTCCCTCCTCACATAGCTGGGTCGCTGAGCGGCGCATTCGCCAACACAGTTGCTGATCTCGTTCACAATGAGCTCCTCGTGAATTATTTCCAGAAGGAGCCACAGTTTCCCGTGAATCTTGACCACGTTCTCGATCGTCTATTGGCCGAATTCACCGGAGACCTAAGGGACGAGCTCTATCGATTCTATCACACCGGGGGGCCGGAACCCTGCAGACGAGTGACTCTGCTGTTCGAAGGTCCCATTCGACAGATGATTCTCGTCTTGAGAGGTCCCGACGTGTCCAAGTACATCCTGGACAAGCTCGCGCCTGGCCTATCCAAAAGAGAGCTATCATGGTCACAGAGCTCTGAAGACATTGATTTGCCGTCGGCGCTGCGGCTCCTTTGTCGCTATTGGCACCAGAAGATGCCATGGCAGTGGCCCAAGGGCTCGCCTGAAGAACTTTCTGAAAACCTGTACGGACTCATAATGTCAGGCAGCACGCTCAAGGAGCTCATTGCGGGCATTCGCGAAGTTCTGATGACGCCACATTATGTGCAGGTGCACATCAACGAGTCTGCCATGTGGGATCTTTTGCTGAATCGGCCGTCTCGTCTTCCGGGAGACGGAAACTATATTACTCACTTCCAGTTTGATTGCCATTTATTTGGTCCATTGGACGGCATAGCAGATCCGCAGCTTGTCAAGCTGGGTTCTCTACCGGCGCTTACGGGCACGGCCGACGAGTGCGTGTACACGACGGTATCGGAATATATTGACGCGATGTGGCCCAGACATGGATCGAGGGTATTGTATTGTCTGGAAACAGCCGTGGGCAATGCTTCCCTCTCCTGGCAACAAGGGGGTCCCATGTCTGGTATTAGCACCTGGAACGGGAGGAGAGATGATGATGAGGAGGACGAGGACGACGGCCGTGACTTGCGATTGCTTAGCGTGGAATTGGAAAATGATATCATCCGTGTGACTGTCTCGAGCCAGCCGCATATCATGATTGACATATTCCAACAATTGTGCTGGCTGTGCGCGACACTGAGTGCGTCGCCCTTTCCTGGCGCGCTGTCGGAGTGTATCACGTATATAACTGACTGGAGCTGGGTGAACGATTGCGTCCATTTGACTTGCAGACTGGACCACCAACCTGTGCCTGCCGATGGTGAAACTGGTGGTGACACTGGTGGTGACGGTGGTGGTGACACTGGTGCGGCCCGCTTGCGGCAGTTGCGGGGAGCCGCCATCGCGAGGGGCTTCCCTATTCGGGGAGTCGTCTCGACGCAATGGTGATGGCGTGGAGCAGCGAGACGAACGGCTGGGGATGTATTTGTTGGCATATTCAGAGTTGACTTGCGGATATCTATCTAACTTTATATGCCATTGCCGTACTGAGCCAAGCGTGCGTCTGGCGTCATGAAACCGTTGACCATGTCCCGCTGCCCATTGTAGGCGACCCCACCCGGCGGACGCACCCGAGCCCAGGGCCAGGGCGCCTCCCGCCGCGCGACTCGGCGCTAGCCAATCTAATCACTCCATGTCCCACGTCCAAGACGTTGTCCAGGCGTTGAGTAGGCATTTTGGAGAAGTCAAGGGTATGGCTAATAAACAAGATTCCTTGCGTGTGTGTGTGTGTACACGTTGGGTGGGATATCCACAGCCGACATGCGTTCACTTTGCACTCACTCTCCATTCAAGTTCCAACCCGTGCAAGCCACTCCGTAATGTTAGCTAAAATATACTATCTCTATCTAATGAATAAAGTAGTTTTGCATTTTAGACTTGAATACTTGAATCCTGGCAAGAAGAAACGCGCCATGCCATTTTTCGTCTCGTTTTCTATGCTTTATGGTCCGCGGCATGGAAGGCGGTGGGGTTGTCGTGTGTTTTGCATGTACCCGGAGACCTCCTTAGTGTTTCCACTAAGGAGACCACAAAACCTTGGGACAACCACATTATAGGTAGGACACCTCATTCCAGACCCCTATATATAATTTAGCGGGCGCGGCATGGAAAATCATGTATTTTATATCGCAACTATTATTTTTATTGTATATAATTAAAGCTAGTAATAAGTTAAGCATTAATAGTGTGTTTTTTATAATAGGATTAATAAAAAAGACTAAATTTAGAGCCTTTTTAAAGAGGCTAGGCTATAGGCAGCTAAGGATATTATATACTAGGTTACTATATATAAATTATATAGGTATAGCTAGGAATATCTATTATAACCACTATTTTTTTACTAATTAAGGCTTTATTATATATTCTTTATAATAAAAGTAAAAAAAAAACTAGATTTAGGGCCTTTTTAAAAAGGCTAGGCTATAGGTAGCTAAGGATATTATATACTAGGTTACTATATATAATTTATATAGGTATACCTAGGAATATCTATTATAACTACTGTTTTTTTACTAATTAAGGCTTTATTATATATTCTTTATAATAAAAGTAAAAAAAAAGACTAGATTTAAAGCCTTTTTAAAGAAGCTAAGCTAAGACTATAGGTAGGTAGCCTAATAAAGCTAGTTTAATGCTAAGGTATATAATAAAACTAATTTATTAGGGGAATAATATATAATTCTAATCTATTAAGTGCTTTTTCCTAGGTTCCTCCCTTTTATAAACTCTTGCTATATCTCTCTAAGCTTTTATATAAGCCTTTTCTATACTAGCTTATATTAAGGCTTATATTAAAGCTCTTAAGAATTTAAGCATAGCAAGCTTAGTAGTAAAGACTATATATAATTTTATAACTTATTAAGCTCTTTATTATTATAATTATTAAAGCTACTACTAAGGTTAAAGTTAACTATATTATTACTATATAAATTTTATAGGTTATTAGTAAGTAAAAGAGTTAATAATAATAGCTTTACCTTTTTTATTATAGCTCTTTATATTTTAAGGACTTCTAGCAATAGATTTATATTAATTATAAAGCTATTATTTTAATAACTAAGAAGCTTATTATAGGTTTTATAATTTATCTTAAGAGAGAGGTATTTTATATTTTTACCTATAGCTATAAGCTACTTTTTAAATGTTATTTTTTAAAGCTAGCTATTAATAATAATATTAGAGTCTTCCTACTACTATGCCCTAAATTTTATAATTTCCTACTTAAGGATAAAGTATATATTTATAAGCTAATATTAGAATTCCTTCTTTATTACTACCTTAAGGGTCTCTTTATATTATATATATATATTAGTAAGGCTTATGCTTATAATAAATTAACTGCTTAATTAAACTCTTTTACTATAGTAGCATTAGTTAGTAAGCTTTTTAAGCTATTATTAATAGTTATTAATAAAGCTTTTAACTTAGCCCTTTAGTATTAAAGCTTTTAGTATAACTTTACTAATATACTAAAGACCTTTATAAGTAGAAAAGAAGAAAAGCTTACTATATTTATTATATACATTTAAAAGAGCTTATAAGGTATAATAAAATTAATTCTTATAAAGAAAAAGGCTTAGAAACACTAGGTTAATATTAAAGCCTACCTTTTATTAGTCTTAAAGTAGCTTACTAATAATTAGAGTTAAATTTATTAAATAAATACTGCTTTTTTTAAATCTTAATATAATATTATAATATAAAAAGCTCTCTTTAAATATATAATTAAAGGCCTTTAGAAACTATATTCTTATAAAGAATAAATTCCCTTTTAGAAAAGACTATTAGATTACTTATTAATATAATACCTTAAGTAGCTAAAAGATCTCTATATTAAGCGGCTAAAGAAAATATATTAAGTAAGGTAGGAAAATAATAATAAGGATATTAAATTTAATATAATACTTAATAAAGTTAATACTACTATACCTTATAAAGCTATTAATAATAAGGAGCTTATAGATTTTCTAATTATAAGGATACTAAAAAGGCTTTATAATATTATTAATCTAAGGTTTTATATCTTTATAAAACTACTTATTATAGCTAAACTACTAACTAAAAGTCTTCTTTATACATTATACTTATATAGAATATACCTAAAACTACTTATTAAAGTTATAAATTTAGTTAAAAGTAATAGCCTAACTATTAAAGCTAGTAAAAGACTATATAAAGTATATATTTTTATTAGCCTTAATTTTAGCCTAGGCTTCTATTAGGTATATTTAGAATATTAGCTATAGTAAAATTATATTACTAATAGTATTAATAAAGGTAATAAGGGTTAAAAACTTATAGTTTAAGGGGTTAAAGACCTTAGGGCGCTTCCTTTTTAAAGAAATAGCTATAATTATAACCTAGGTTTATTTATAAAGGTATCTAAGCTAAATACTATATTTATCTTTATTCTAGCACTTAAAGGGGCTAATTCTATACTTTATAATAAGCTTTTTAAGGCAGTTAAAGAATTCCTATATATATAAGGGGTTAAAAGCTTAGAATACCTTCTAAGACTTCTTAATAGCCTTAATTATTATTATATAAAGCTTTAGGTAGCTTTTAATCTATTAAGAATACTATATTTTACTTATAGGCTTAAGTAAGGGGTTATAATATATTTATAATATATTAGTAGCTTTTTTAACTTAGTATTTAGAGGTAGGAAAGCTACCTTTTTATATTTATTAAATATAAGCTATTATAGCATTATTTTTATTATTTATAAAGTTTACTAGCTAGCCTAGCTAATGCCTTACTTATAGCTTACTAAGGGAATTATAGCTTAAATAAAGTATTTTATTAACTACTTAAGAAACTACTAATTTTAATATATTATAAGCTTTAGTAGTAGCTTATACTAAGATTTAATAATAAGGATAAAGCCTATAGTTATTATTTAAGTAATCTCTATATACTAAAGAAGCTTATAAAGACCTTATATATAGCTATAAGGAATTTATAGATATATTAACTATAATTCCCTATAACTATAAGACCTTATAAGTAGTAGTAATAATAGAATCTAAGAATTAATACTATTATATTATAGTATAAATATATTATTATAGTTAAGAAATATAAATTTTACTATAGAATGCTAAGAAAAAATAATAGGGCTAGTGTAATTAGGTGTCCTACCTATAATGTGGTTGTCCCAAGGTTTTGTGGTCTCCTTAGTGGAAACACTAAGGAGGTCTCCGGGTACTGCTGTGTCTTGCTAGGGAGTCTCTGCTAGGAGAGGAAGGGAGAATTGTAGTTGTGAATCCTATTTTTATTTTCAGTTTTTTTTTTTTAAAAAAAAACAAAAGAAAAAAGAAAAAAAGAAATTGATATTCAAATGACGGCATATCAAATAAAGACATTTATGCATAAATAACAGTGACGTGAAGGAAAATACAAGACAGGTATAAGTAAGTAATAAAATAACATGCAATAAAATATGAGTCAATCATGAAATAACGTAAAGCGAAATACTACTATACAGCAACATGCCAGCAAAGTAGAGCAGAGCAGAATGGACAGCAACGTCAATGAATGGCGGAACGCCCAATTTCACAATCATTTCACTTGGGGAGGTGGACACGCAGATAGCCCACTGCAGATAACTCTTGCTAAACTGTTTTCTAAGCTGTTTCGTTTTTTTTTTTTTTTTTTTTTTTTTTTTTTTGTTTCACAAATGGGTAGGTGGTTTAATGTGCTGGACGAGATAACTTTTCACAATTTAAAAAATATATATACAAAGAAGAGAAGAGAAGAGAAAAGAGAAAAGAGAAAAAGAAGAAGAAGAAATAAGAAGAAGAAGAAAGACAAGATGCAACAAAAACACCCTCCTCATCCTCGCAGTCCCTTCTCTCCAGTCTCGACATTCTCCTTCTCGGAGCCCAAAAAGACAGACAGCCAAGAAATCGGAACACTTGGCAACTCCGGTCCCGGGGAATCACTCCTCCACTTCGAAAGAAGACTCAACGGAACACCCAAAAAGATACCCGGTCAAGTCGTCGAAACGCTCGATCGGAGCCCCAACAACACACCCAGCAAAGGACGCCAACAGACCAACACAGCGCCCACCAAGCCGCTCGTCTTGCACAGCTCATCCAGCACATCACCCCGAGCGTACATACGGGCTTCCCGGTCGAGCAGCTGGCTTGAATCACCGACTGGGGTTGTCGAGAAGAAAGCTGCCGAGTCGGAATTTTCGCCAAAGAAAAAAGCAATATCACCACCAACACCAACACCACCACCACCATCATCACCAACATCACCATCACCAACATCACCATCACCAACATCACCATCACCAACATCACCATCACCAACATCACCATCACCAACACCACCACCACCCCTCTGGCAACGCGTCAAACAAACAATGGACAACGAAGCCTACCTCCGCAAAAAATGCACCGTCTACAAACTGAACATATCCCTCGCCAAGACCGCCAACGAAAAACTCAAACGCCAAGTCAGCACCTCGCGCAGCGCCCTCGCCGAGCGAGACGCCCGCGTGGCCAGTCTGGAAGCGCAGCTCGCGAAACAGACGGCGCAGGAGCAGGAGTGCCAGGCGCTGCGGGCGGAGAACGAGACCAGGGCGTACCAGGTCCGGGTGTACAAGACGGCTCTCAAGGCGGCGTTTAAGCTGCCTGGTATGGAGGGCCAGGCGACGTATCGGTCCATGTTGGAGATTACCGAGAAGCAGTTGAGGAAGAGTTTGGGGGAGAAGCCGGCGGGGGGGAGGGAGGTGAAGACGGAGGTGGAGGTGAAGAAGGGGGCGGAGGTGAGAAGAGAGGTGGAAGTGAAGAGAGGAAAGGAAGTGAAGAGAGAGGTGCAAGTGAAAAGAGAGGCGGACAGTTTTTCCCATCCGAAACGCGATGAGGTGCCTGCGCTGCAAGTGAAGACGAACGGAGAATCCGTTTTTTCTGGGAATGAAGACAAGGCAGTCCTTCGAAATACCGACAAGACAGTTCTTCACAAGGCACTTCTTCAAAAAGACGACAAGGCACTCCCTCGAAACACCGACAAGTTCCTTCTCCGAAATGACGAAAAGACCCTTCTCCAAACCGACGACAAGACAGTCCTTCCAAGTACCAACACCCCCCTCCCTCAAACCATCGCCCCGACCGCCAAAACCCCCCACACGCCCACCACCAAGAAACGCGCCCCCGACTCCAACTCCAACTCCAACTCCGACTCCGACGCCCCCTCGACCCAGAAGAGGAAATCGACCCCCCGAAGCAGCGCTCGAAAGATTGTCCACGACGACTCCGAGTCACAGGTCATGAGTGGGGGTATATAGCTTCCAACCGTAACGGCAGCGAGAGGCATGGCGCATTACAATCGGGTTTTGGTGCGTAAAACATAGGAGTAGTTGGTTGATGTAGTCGGCGTTGCAGCAAGGAATAACCACGGAGAGGCGTTTTGTGGTGGATTTTGGCGTTTCAGAGTTGGCTTACCAGGGGAAAAAACGGTTCTTGGGGCGTGTTGATGGCGTAGGTCTGGTAGGCACATTGCACAGTCGAACGAGAGTGGCAGGTAGAGTTGCGATTGGACTTGGTCATCTCGGCTGTAGCTCATTCGTAAGCATCGTGACGCCGCAAACATGGTCTAAAAAGATAAACGCAAAATTGAAAACCTTGATCGCTTTTTGAGCTTTTATCAATTACATCGCGTGCTTCCGCCGCTGAATAGAGTGGAGTGGGGGGATAATTATGAACAATGAAAACAAGTAGACGAATATATAAACGAAAGAAATACAAGAAAAGGAAAAGAAAAGGAGACCCAAAGAAACCCCCGAGTAGACTCAAGTCGCTCGCTCCCGTTAACGCCCATTTCTCCATCATGATATGAAAACTACTTTCCAATACGGCCTGACTTTGGACTCTAGACATGCCAGTCCACACATGTTTTCGACATGCTCTCTTCGCCCAAACAAAGGCTACGACGCCTGCTGGCCAGCTACGCCGGCACTTGCGGCGCTTTCTCCGACCTTGACTTCGTCATCTGGCACGCCTACTGCCACACCGCCCGAGGCACTCGTAATGCTCTGCGTGGTCATACCACGCTCTCGATCAGGTCGCTGGGCGGCGACGGCGCTATCGCGGGGACGGGCGATGCTGGCTCCACCAGAGGGAGCTACATTCATGCTGGCTGTCGTGCTTACGCTGTCGCTCCTTGTCCGACTCATGTCACTTGCTCGTCTGGTGTGCATCATTCGCTCAAGTTCCCTGATGCGTCGTTTAAGAGCCTCGTTTTCCTTCTTGGCAGTCTCAAGTTCGTTTCTGTAAAAGGCAGTCTCTTCATATCTGGATGTGGCCGGCATGAGACCAGGGCTCATCTGCTCGCCATAACCAAGGCTCCCGGGAGTCGCCGCGACCGAGTTTACGGAAACCGAGGAGGCGTGCGGGACACGCTGGCTATGGAAATAGCTGGAAGGATCCAAGGCGCTGCCGCCCTGCTGTGGACCGGGCGAGTTTGTGCGACTGATTCGTGAGTGGGAGCTTTGCCGCGAAAGCGACATTGACGCAGCCGGGCGCGGGACAGGATACCGCGATTCGTGCGATGAAGCGAGCTGCTGACGATCGAGATTTTGTGACGCCGAAGACGAATTTCGGTGGTGTCTTCGCGACGTGGGAATCGTAAATCCGGAGCCGGAAAGGAGAGAAGATTCGGTGATGGGGTCGTGAGTAGAAGCCGAGGCCGACGTGGAAGAAGCATTGGACACGACCGACGCATTTTGGGCAGCTCGAAGAAGGGAAAGTTCGCGAGTCAATCGGTTCACCTAGAGCCGCAGAAGAAGCAAGAAGAACAACATTCTCGTCAGTTCGGAAGACCTCGAGTATGTAAGAGGCATGTCGAAAAAGCTGAGCATCGACCTACCACTGCTTCTTGTTCCTTCTCCAGCTGCATGTGCAACTCAGCTGCCGTCAATGGACGGGGATGCCGTAAAGGACCAGGGCCAGGACCAACAGAAGAGCCTCCGGCAGATAGAGGCGAGTGAGGAGGTTGAGACTGTGGCAGAGGGGGCTGCCCAGCAGAAGTGAACTGGGGCGATGCAGCAGAGGAAGCGGCATGAGACTGGCTCAGACTCGCACTACGACTTTGAGGGCCGTGAGCATGGTGAGGCTGGCTAACGGCAGTCTGGTTCGACGGAAGGATATTGATTGACGACGATGAAGGCGGCGATGAGGGAGGCATCTGCTGGAGCATTTGCTGGGAAGACTCTCGACGCGACATGGCCAAAGAATGCGGCGATGGAGGAACCGAGTTGAGATCAGGCATGATTGCGGAAAGGAATGATTCTAGAAGCAGCCTGTTCGGGGGAAAAAGGGGGGCAAGGGGAGGAGAGCAGGGGGTGGCGGATGGGCAATGGGATGGCGAGGAGGAGAAGGAAGGGGAGATGGGAACAAGAGGTCGATACGACGGAACTGATTTGTATGGTCTTGTCTGGTAACGAATGGAGCTCGCTGTTGGATTGTTGGATGGCTATGAAAAGATTGGAAGCGCAATCACCAAGACAGCCAAGCGAAGCAAATGAAAAAAGGTTTTGCTTGCAAATAGGAAGCAATAAGGATGCGAGCGAGGCTGGACGGAAGTCAGATTCATTGGTCCTTGGCGCGCGATTGAGGAAGCAGCAGGCTGCCACGGCAAACGAACAAAGGAACGGTGTACTTTGTATTCGGTCGGATATTCATTCACCCGATTTTTTTTTAGATTTTTTTAAATTTTCATTTTTTTTATTCATCCCTTTTTTTGTATTCTTTCTTTTTTCGGCATGATGATTCTTTCCACGTCCAAGACTTGCGCTCTGCATTCCATTGCTGCTATTTGTACTGTCGATGAAGATTGGAGCTCACGACACCGACGTTCTATAAAGGCCTGCCGGGAATGCTTTTGTGCGACCCCGCGAATTTGTTATTTTACCTTTTTTTTTTTTTTTTTTTTTTTTTTTTTTTTTTTTTTTTTTT
>SRPT01000556.1:0-20796 GCA_018360205.1 Claviceps digitariae
TTTGCGATTAATATCTATCACTCATTATAATTCCGACTGTTAAGTCGAGTGTCGTCTCTCAACAGCTACATGTCCTGATTTATCGTCGATCACAGGCCAAGTATGTGACGGTTAGCTGGCTTACTTCATAATAGCAACTGAGGCACTAACGAAGCATCTCAGTCCGTATGGTGCAGTGGTAGCATAGTTGCCTTACATGGTGCTTGATCGCACGGAACGCAAATGGTCCTAGGTTCGAACCCTAGTACGGACACATTTATCTTTTGCCTGAACATTTCACATTATTTTTGATCAGTTGGTACTGCCCAATAAGTGGATTTTGGTTCCTTTTTTTGCGCTTCCTTTGTTTCTAGCATGTTAGATTTCTGAGCTTGTGTTTCGAAACTTCAGACGACTCGTCAAGTACTTGCAGGGCATGTGTGTGCGACCACCCTATATACACCCCGCTGGTTTGTCCTGGCCACGGGTCGGCGCTTTTATTCTTGACAATGTATCCCAGGACCTGCTGCTTCTATAAAATAATGAGGTTGTGTATTTTTGTTTTAGTTACATTAGTTTTGTCTGATTCGTGGGCCCAACATCCCGTAACTCTCCCTTGGTCGGTTGTACGGTGATCCGTTCAAGTCTTGGTTGCGCGAGGCAAGAAAGCGGAGGTAGTGGACGAGGACACATTCTACTGCCGTCGTCGATAAAGCTAGCTGACCGCCAACATCGTAACATCATTCCATTAAGAGAAATAATGAGTAAGGAATCATAGGATAAACAGAGAGGCGCTTAATAAAATGCATTGCCTGTAGTCATGCACCCATTGAGAGAAAGAAAATCCAATGCCATGCGTGGTTACTATCTTATCGCTCGTCGCACAACAAGTCTGTGCAGCTCTGCTGTGAATGGCACGTTATTCTCTCCTCCAACCTCCAACGCAAGCAAGTCCACAACAGCTACAGCCATGGCACTCATCAACCCCAGCATGCTCATCCATCGAGCTCTCCGTCTCACAGCTTCAATGGAAGCGTAAGTCTGTAATTCGAACTCACGCCTTCCCCACCCAGCCACCCAAAAAAAGAGTGTCTCGAGAATCTAAGCTCACCGAGAATAAATAAAAAATTTCCAGACCAATCTCGATTTCCCTTCTGCAGCAGCATCAGCAGCAGCAGCGACGAGCCTTCCACACATCCCCCCCAACACTCAAGAAGCGCAACATCGCCCCAGCCGCCAATTCCCCGCCCCGAAGCTCCCGCACCGCAGCCTCGTCGTCCTCGTCGTCCTCTGATGCCACCGCAGCCAACGCGCCTGACCCCTCCGACCCGCTCGACTTCTCAGCCCTCCACCGAGCCTTTGAACCGCAAGACGTGCACTTCAGGGCCCAGCTGCAGTCGATTCTCAATGGCGGCCGCTTCAACCCAGACAGCCTGGGCGAGCTGCCCATCCCCATCAAATCCGCCGGGAATGGCAGCCTAAAGACGTTTCCGCTCCGGGAGCTCGCGCAGGTGGTCCCCCGCTCCGGACGGACCATCTCCCTCCTGGTCAACGACCGAGAGTACATCAAGCCCATCATGTCGGCCGTGCAGTCCAGCAAGGACTACAACCAGCAGCCCCAGCGGAGCGAGGACAACGACCTCGAGCTGCTGATGAAGGTGGAGCTCGAGCGCAAGGAGGACCTGGCCAGGCGAGTCAAGGACGCCATTCAAGGCTGGAGGGAAAAGATCCGTCTGGCCAGGACGCGGCATGACAAGATCCTCAAGGGGTGGGCCAAGGACGGGAGCGTGCTCAAAGATACGGTTAGGCTGGCGGAGCGGGAGCTGCAAAAGGAGCAGGATAAGAAGATGAAGGAGATTGATCGTGAGGAAACGCAGGCCATGAGGCGGCTAGAGGGGTGATTTTTCTTTTGTAACATATTTTTGCACGGTTTTTTTTTCTTTGGCATGTTTGTATAAAAAGGTGGGAAGAGGGGGGCTTTTAAATCAGCTCCGTGTGTGCTACACGTTTGGGCAAAATAAACACAAACCGGACAAGACGGATCCCAAGGAAACGTTTGGTTGTTCTAGACGATATCTACCACTGGTCATTGCCGAAAGAAAAAGGGTATTTAATAAAACAAAAGTGCGCGCGACCTGGTAAGGATGTCAACGAAGGGACCACTCGTTGCGGGGATACACGCTCGATGTTTATACTCTATTGGCCTGTCGTTTCCTTCCATGTTGCATAAGCTGTTTTTTTTATTATTATTTTTTTTTTTACAAAGAGCGGCGTATTGAGTACCAGACGAAAGGAGGTATAGTCCGGGGAACCATCTATGCTGGCAATCTGGGAAAAAATCAAGAAAAAAGTAATAGAAATATAATAAAGTAGAAACTTAAACTAGGCAGTAATAAAGAAAAATAAAAGGCGAATTATATATAGAATAAAAGAGGAGAAATAATAATAATACAAAAAAAAAACGAGGAGAATAAAATAGAGATATATAGTAATAAAATAAAGAAAAGAAAATAAAGACAATAATACAATAAAAGTTTTCAATTCCACTATTAAACGTGGGAAAAAGAGAGGCGAATAGAATAACTTCTACTCCCAAGCAGCGCATAAACCCCACGATATGGAATCCATGCTCTGATATTTGGCAATACCACGGACATTGCAATAACGGGCCAAACGCCAGGAATTATATATTCTATATGATGGATGCTCCTTGTTGGTGTTATACAGCCCCGTTGTACATATGTATACATGTTACGAATCCCTGGATGTGCAACAAGAGGAGCACATAATTGAAAGGGCCAAAAAAAAAAGCCCTCAAAAAAGCCCCAAAAGCTCAAAAATCTTCAAAATCGTACAAATTCCCCATGTTATTGCGCCGCGGCCTTGTTGGCCGTGTTTCCAACTTTCTTGCTGGCGCCGCTCACGCTGCCCATCAGAGAAGCTACCTTGCGCTCAAACTTGTCCGTATCGCTCTTCGTCCACGTCTCGGATCGTAAATGCCATGTCCTTGAAATGCCAATCGGGCCCGTGGCAAACTTCATCTTCTGGTGCTGACCTCTTACGGCCTGCTCGAAAATGACCTGCCGGATCGAGATTTCTGGGTCCGAGACAGTCACCGTCTTGGTTTCACTGCTGCCTTGCTCCGCGGAGGCTTGCTCCTGCTGCTGCTGCAGATACTGCTCCGCCTCCTCCCTGGCCTTAGGATCCGCAAAGAAGCGCACACCACTAGCCTGCAGGTCCGCCGCGTAGCCCGCGGCCTGTAAATACTGCGGCGCGCCGACGGGATCAGCATTGCCCAGCGCACAGAGGTTCCCAAGCACCGTGGCCTTTCTACCGCTCTCACTGGTCGGGATGGCGGGCGCAAACTCCGCGAGGGAGTCGAGCGTCAATGACGGCTGGAAGGCCGTGGGGGCGCCGAACCGCATCTCCTTGTCAAACTGCTCTTCGTACGGGTCCATGACATCAAACGGATCCACGCGCTTGCCAAAAGGCTTAGGGGCTTCGTCCTTGTTGTCGCCTCGTTTCGTGCGACGTCCCTTGGGAGCAGCAGTCGCACGACCGCCCCTCCCGCTGCCACGGCCTCCTCGTCCGCCTCGAAGGCTTGATCCCCCCCTTCCAACGTATCCGGCCCCGGACCCAGAGAACCTGTTTCCGGAAAACCTGTTTCCGGAGAAACCAGATGTAGGAGACTGCGTTCTTCCGGGTTGTTGACCTTGGGGCCCTGCGCCGATTTGGCCCTGTCCTCGTCCGCGTAAGGCCCCTCCGCGACCTCGCGTGCCCAGCCCTCGCAAGCTCAGCCCTCGTGGTAGACTTCGAATGTCGAGGACTTTGGGTTGCGATGTGGATGCGACCTGAGAAGCGAGCGGCTTCGCTGGTGCCGAACTGTTTCCCCTCTTCAGAAATGAATTGATCTCGCTCGTTGCAGCTCTTGATCGTCCACGAGCAGATGCGTCGTCTTCGGCGAGCGATTCGGAGGTGGAAAAATCGCGAAAGTAATTTTTGAGAGCGACACCCGTCTTTTGGACCTCTGGCTTTGCCCGGGCGCACGCCGAGCGCAAGGTCTGGATGTTCATGGTGGTCTTGGATGTGGTTGCGTGGTCATGGAGGGACAGAGAGAGGTGCTTCCTGGAAACAAAGGACCAACATATTTTTTGCCGCTTTGCCCCACCAGGTCAGGCAGGCGGTCAAAGCAGCATTGCCAGTTGCACCATTTTTTGCTTGTTCATCATTGCTACTCAAAACACCAGGGGCAAAAAAAAAAATCCTAAAAATACAACGGAAACGCACAAGAGTCCAGTCTGAGCAAAAGACGCGCTGAAACTCTTCTGAGCATGTATTATAAGGCCATGTATGTATGGAGCCAGATACTCCGGATAGAAAATAAAATAAAATGATGCCTGAACTAGATACTCCAAACTCCGCCGTTGCGACGGGACTCAGATAGCCAAGCATCGCGTCGTCCATCTCTTCAATTGACGCAGTCAAAGCTGTTCTTTGACCAGTGAAAATTCCGGGTACACAGGTCGACAGAAAAGGAATAGACCCGGAGCGTCGTACAAATACAGTCCCAGGGCGACAGCGCCCTCCAATTTTCCACGAACCCGATAATTAACAGAAACAACGTGTGTAGTTCCCAAGTCACAAAAACACATAAGAACCCCAAAAAGTCCAACATGACCTGTGCCCCCAACAATTCCGATCCCGCGAGGACTGACTCGGCCAAAGTCTCTTTTGAAAATGTTGTCATTAACACATCGATCCTGCAACAAGTATATGCCTTTCTTGAACCATTCCAGATCCATGGTAGCAACGACTGTTGACAAGGAATGAAGAAAAGAAGTAATCAAAGAATAGAAAAACAAGAAGAAAAGGGGAAAAAAAAAAGAAAAGGAAAAACCAGATAGCAACCAGAGTATGGATATTACCCCGTAGAAAATGATAGGCTGCGTGTTTCGTAACATAAATTTTCCACACGCTGCGTAACTCATGGCCCAAGCGGATTCATCGACAGACCAGTGTCAAATTCAGGCCGCATCGTTGCAAATCTAGCCCGAGGTTTTATCGGAGCTGCAAATCTGGACGTCAATGTTTCCCTTTCTCCTATAGCAACAAATATATCGATATCATAGCCCTTACGAGAAAGAATAAAACATTATGAGGCCTAAGGTACACTCTGAGGCTGTACACTTGCCGGCTGTGGATTTTGTCAGTAAGATGCTGCCTTGCAAGAAAAAAAAAAGAGCAACAGAAGAAAAAGGTGCAAAGAGGAAAAGGGAAAGCGAAAAGAAACTAAAGGCTTTCACGCTTAATGACTTACAGGACTGTTAAGCATTTGTTGTCGCTTGTTGCGGCCCTTTTTAA
The DNA here is from genome assembly GCA_018360205.1 of Claviceps digitariae. NCBI lineage: Eukaryota > Fungi > Ascomycota > Sordariomycetes > Hypocreales > Clavicipitaceae > Claviceps > Claviceps digitariae. The sequence goes on from SRPT01000556.1 coordinate 5,341, forward strand.
TGTGACTTTTCAGCGCACTGGAATCCAACGGCTTAAGGAGCTCAAAACTGCACAAAAGTTCCGATGAAACAGACATGACGGCGCCCCAATTATCAAATTCACCGCAATACTGTCAAACATGATTAGTTTCTTCGTGAGCGACAAGGAATAATGCTGCTTGGAACAGAAGAGGAGGAGGAAAAAAAAGGAGGGGGGTCGGGCGGGGACGCTCACGTTTGGCGCACTGAAAACAGTGACCAGGACTCTGTCGTTGAAAAATTCATATCCGTCCTCAACTACCATGTGTGCTCGACAGATAAGGTCAAAGTCATGTACAGCAAGAAACTCGGTGATAACACGTTTGCCAAAACAATAACTGACACCTCGTTCGTTTGCTTCCCAATCCTGTTCCATATCCGCAGGATCTGCCCAGAGTAAGTCGTTTAACAGTCCATAGTCAGGCACATCTGTTGGGCGAGCAATGTTTCGAATATCATCCATGTGGCTCAGAGCAGGCGAAAGACCACCGTGGACGCAGAAAATCTTGCCAGCCACAATGGCAGCAATGGGCAGCGTGTTAAAACAATCAATAAAAGTCTTCCAAATTTTAACATTGCACCTTCGCTTGCATTCATCGTAAAAGCCGTAGACTCGAGTTACATTGGCGCACTCATGGTTACCACGGAGAAGGAAGAAATTCTCAGGAAACTTGAGTTTGTAACAAAGCAAAAGTAAGATTGTCTCGAGCGATTGTTTGCCTCGGTCAACGTAGTCTCCCAGAAAGAGATAATTGGCCATCGGAGGAAAGCCGCACATCTCGAACATGCGGATCAAATCCGTATATTGACCATGCACGTCTCCCACAATCTTGACCGGTGCGTCCAGTTCCAGCAGTGCCGGCTGAGACAGCAAGACCTCTCGAGCTCGCTGACAGATGGCGACAATCTCGGCATTCTTGAGACATACACTCTTGGTTACTTTGCCGGCATAACCAGCGTCTAACAACCGCTTGATGTAATCGTCTAGGTCCATATCCTTGATTTCCGCCATACCCACGTTGCCGCCATTCGCATCGACATTTGGGGTGGAGTCTATGGAAGGAGACTGTAAAACATTGTTGATCATGCTATCTCGCCTAACGAGAATGGGCGCTCCGGGAGATTGCATATGCGCCGTGGCGCTGGCATTTGAAGCCGTAGGTGGCTGATCAGAAACGTGATCGACCTCGCCAGATGCCTGTGCGGCGGCAACATCGTGAGCTGCGCCCTTGCCACTAGCAGGAAGCAGTGGCGAGGGAGGCGGCTGGTCCTCAAAAATACCCTGGTCTGTCATCGATGACAAGTCGGCAGAGTTGTGCCTTGTATGTGGCGTCTCACTGCGACTGTTCCTATTAGAGCCATTCGATCGCCCACTGCGACCAGAGCGAACCGAAGCCGCATCGAGCGTCTTCTCGCTGCTAGATTCGCCATTAGCCAGCAAGGTCGAGTTCCTAGGGCTGTCGACATTCAACGATTTGCTGCTGTTGCTTCCAGGAATTTTGGAGCGAAATGGGCGAAGCGATCGTGAGGAGTCTTTGGTATCAGATTTGCTGAAGGAGGGATATGTCTGCAGGGCATCAGAGCCGGAACCTTTGCCCGAAGAGGAGCCACCTCCTTCTTTGGAGGCTTGGTTACCCATCGCCAAAGGGGGCGGGGGGATAAAATGATGTAAATATCGACCGAAGGCTATTGACGACGACGGACCAGTACCAGCGAGGATGAGAATATAATGCCTACTGTCAGTTGGCAAGCAATTCGAGGCCGATGCTGTGTCTGCTGCGCGGTTGCGGTAATGGATGTCTCAGAATCGCGTGGGAACGGCGGGGTCGAAGCTTTCGCCCACCTGCGTCGTGCGTGACACTTTTGGCCTCTTATCTTCGGAGCCTGCCGCGGTGTGTTTCCGAGGCAAATAGAGGTAATCGGTGGCGGTGAAGATGAGTGTGATTGTAACGGCAGAGCAAGGACAAAGCGCAGCCGTGGCTCGTCTCGGGCGGGATGCCGATCGACCAAGGATAGGGAGAAGAAGGCAGGAGGAGAAATGGCAGTTGCGTGCGTCGGACAAGTAGTTCACGCAAGGCGCCCTCAATCGGTGAATACAAAGCCGAGACGAGTCACTGCCAGAATATGGAGTCGTTGAAGTTTGGCTGATGACGTCGCTGCTGCCGCTGTTGAAGGGTACAATTATGGTCGCGGCGGCTGGAGGAAGAGGGGGGGGGGGGGGGGGGGGGGGGGGGGGGGGCGCCGGGCGGGCGGCGCTTGCTTTGTGCTGCACAAAAGTTGCCCGGATGCTAATCGTGCTGGTCGTGTGTGCCAGCGCAGGGTTTCGGCTGGCAGAGACTGTCTGAAGCGTGGCGTGAGGTAAGACAAGAAGCTGCTGGGTCCGTTCTCAGCAGCGATTACAAGGCGGATGTCGATGGGAAGGAAGAAACCGAATCGGAGAAAATGCTGGTCTTGCGTAACAGTCGGCGAGGTGGGCGCAGGGTGGAAAAGGTGGAAGTGCCGGACCGGGGAATCTGACTGACTGGGCTGCAGTGGGCTGTATGGACTGATGAAGACGGTACGGTGGTCGCTCGGCGGCCGGCGGATGCGAGGGTGGGTGCGGAAGCGGAAGCGGACGCACTGTGGTGATGACGGCGGCTCCAGTCGAACGGCGACGTCTGCTTGTGTCAGGTCAGTTCAAGTCAAGGCACAGCAGTCGAGCTTGCCGCATGAACAGGCGGATCACGGGGCGGTCGCAGCGCAAGCCGGGGCAACGCCAATAGAGATGCTGGATGTGCAGTGCAGATGCGCGGGGGACAGAACCAGGGCGATGGAAAGAAAAGAGAAGGCAAGCTCGTGGAGGGGGTGAGGGAAGAGAAGAGTTTGGACGCCGTCAAGTGTGCGGTCGAGCAAGACAAGAAAAGCCAAGTATGCGGTGCTTGGAAGGGGGGGTGGGCGAGGCGAGGCGTCATAGCAGGTAATTCCTGGGTGCTAGTTGAGGTAAGTACTCAAGTAGGTACCTACCAGACCTGACCTGCCTCCCTCCTGTAGGTAGTACCTGCCTCAACTTCTAGTAGGGGCAGACGGGGTGAGTCAAGTGCCTGCAGATCCGGAGAACGGCTTGGACACGACGACACGACGACACGACGTTGCCAAGTTGTCTGGATTGGTCGGATTGGCGACAGTGCCACGATTTGCGCGGCGTAGATTTTGAGACGAGACGAGCCTGAGCAGATGGACCCTCTGGCCATTTACGTTGGATTTGGGGTCGTGGATTCGAGGCCCTTCGTCGTGGGCCTGCGTACGCAAGTGTTTGGGGATCGACGGACACGCCAAGAGAGACCAAGAGAGACCAAGAGAGACCAAGAAAGTGTTGATGCGACGGTGGGCAAACAAGGTTGGAGCGTGGGAAAAGGCGATGGCGCGTGTATCGAGACGAATAGAACGACCGCCTCGCGAGGCTTGCTCAATGCTGCCTATATCGTCTGACAATTTTCACGAGGCTCTTATCTTCACTTGGTTCCCCCAGTCTATGAAGAAGTGAGGCAAGAGGGCCGAGTCCAAGCAACATGCTCGGGTGGAGCTCCAGATACTTTATGTATGCGCAGCTCACTCAAATTCCTCCAAGCCGACCAGGAATCGAAGATTGACGAGGTGGACGACAATTGGGCAACAATTAATCTTGAACCCTCGCGATGCACCTCCCCAAATAGACGGTCGACCAGGTGGTAGGGATCCGCGGTCTGTGAAGTTGTTGGCTGGTCAGCGACGGGAATTGATGTCGCTCAGCTAATCAGGAGCAAACGCAAACGGTCTGGTATGAACGGTATGAACGGTTGACTGACGACCGGCGGGGAGCTAGTTGGTGCCTGGTGGAGTTTGATGCGATTGGGACAGAGAGCATTGAGCCGGGCAGGCATAGGTGACGGCAGCGAGGCTTCTGCTTCCTCGGAACAAAACATGTAGTTGTCGTCGGGAGCGGGAGAAAACCTTGCCATAGAGAGGACATGAGACGGATCAGACACCGAAGGGACGGGTGAAAAAGGTATTGATAGAATGATCGTTCCGCAGCCAACTTGCCAAATGTCGTGACAAGAAGCAACGGATGTCTGTGGCCACGGAGAATGCTTGCTGCAGCTGGCTCCAACCACCAGCGCCAGCTGCAGGTGCGAGCAGGTGCGAGCAGGTGCGCACTGCAGGCGGCCACACGTGGCAGTGCAGCGCGCCCCACGGTCACGGTCTGGTACGTGTACAATGAGCAATGTACAATGCAATGTTGGAATCTGGATTTTTCATTTTTTCATCCAGTCGTCCCCGATGCATCTCACATGGCAGACTGCGTACTGCGTTCATGATTCGGGTATTCCATGTGCCTCGTGCAATGAAGCGCCGCCATTCCCGGACTTGTGTGTACCCCTGTTACCTGCTTCCCCTGTTTTGTTCGACATGTCTTTTCTTCGTCGGAATCTTTTGTCTGTTCCTCCAGCGCATCTTCTATACCCCTGGCTGATATATAACCTCAATCCACGACAAGTACCAGTCAGACAACGTTGGGCTGCAACGTAGGGACCCAAATGCGGGGGTCTCTCAACTTCCTAATCCTTTCTGTCCGTACGTTATTCAATGCCCCGTAGTAGACCGTGATCGTCTCGGCTGCCTCGAGGACATGCCGTCAGTAAGTACATACAGTGAGATGCAGATAATTTTCGTACAAAGGCAGGTACTAATCTTATAAAGAAGGAAAAACTAGAGTTAATTTTCAATTTACCCGTTAACCGGCTAAATTTGCGATACTTGCCTTTGTACGAAAATTATCTGCATCTCACTGTATGTACATACATACATACAGTGGGATGCAGATAGTTTTTACACAGAGGCAGGTATCGCGAATTTAGCCGATTAACGGGTAAATTTAAAAATAACCCTGTTTTTTTTTCTCTTCATAAGATCTGCTTAATTCGCGATACCTGCTTCTGTGTAAAAACTATCTGCATCCCACTGTACATAATTAAGATATGGGAGACAGCCTGCAAATCTTCGTCCATTAGACTGATGCAGAGCAGCAAGGCGGTCAGAATCCGGCAAAGAGCTCACATCGCCAATCATGCAGGCTTGCTTGAGTACATGGACAGGGAATATGTGCCAGCTTGTCGTCTCGAGTCAATCCAGCTGTAAACGGAACCATAGCCGCTCCCCAGGATCTGGCGGTGGCTTCAAGCCTCAAACTCCCAACCCGCATCAGCTCGTCGGCTCATTTGATTCATCTTCGTGCCAGGAACAGAGCTTGTGATGCTACGGGTATGGACGCTCGACTCGACGAGTCTGCACTGCATGCGGGCATAGACACATTTTTCAATATGATGTCTAGTACATCCTTGCCGCTCCGCATCACCGATCAAGACTGGAGAAGGCAATTCGAATTCGAGATCGCCAAATTTGACTTACGTTAGGAACACTGGACATCACATTCTCCTGGCGCCAGGTATCACTAGCCCAAAGTAATCGACAGTGCATCGCCTCTTTTCTCCGAAGCAGCTGTAATTCTTATACAAAGCCTCCTCGAAGAAGAAGAACTGCTACAGCTAGGTGTCGGATTTGGTGTCTTGAATGTCGCTATCTAGCCGAGAGTGTTCATTTATTCAGGTCGCATATCACGAGGCTCTCCGCCGAGATGTGTTTTTACACATCACTAAAATCCGCTACCTTAATAACACTCGTGTGTCATGACCAAGTCGTCAATAGTACCTCGTTTTACATGCAGAGCAATACTGTCATTCACAAGGGAAGTAAAATGCGACCATAAGCGCGATGCGCACCAATCTAATGTCGACACGATGCTTCAGCCCAGGGACTGCTCATCACGCAATATCAATCTGCGCAAGCCATATTACTCGGGCACTCATGCAAAATTGAGCGAATCAAAGACAGTGAATGCAACATATGATTTTGGACCACTGACGGCGCGGATCATCCACGTGGGACAACGTACCAGAATCCAGATTCCAGATAGTCGCTATCGGAACGCTCCACCAATTTGGCGGATTGATCGGGTCTACCGGGATGACTGGATTGACGTCCAGTCGAATTCAGAATGCAGCAACACGCTTGCGACAAATGCACCGGCCTCACCTTATGCTGCCTTTTTTTGTCGCCTGACCAAGCAGTTGCAATTTCTTTAACTAGTCGGAAATAGGAGTGTAAGAACATTACGAAAAAAAAAATACGTGTACGAAATCGAATTTGAACAGGAGGCGACACGCGACTTTTGACACAAGGAGGAAGTAGTACCGGTGCCACGCGTCTTTACCGAACGGTTGGAGTCCACCGCCAAGCCGACCGCTCCTGGAACTTGCTCTGAGCTGTGCGACAGAATCAAAACGTGTGGATCTGACCAATAATTGTGGAATTGAAAGCCAAGGGCCAAGTGCCGCGATGCAGCTCGTCTTCCTCTTCTGTCGCTAATGAGGAAAAGACGGATTGAGCATTCGCGGGAGCGCTTTGGTGGTGCGAAGCTTGCATTTCCGACCGACTTCACTCGCAGAAGAGACGGGATGAGGTTTTCTGAAGAGGTCTCGTAGCACCAGCACGCGAGAAAAGAACGGGCAGACAGGGCGTGTCATCCAGGGACGGGAACAAAATGAAAGGAAGGGGACTACGGATTGCTTCAGCTCGATAGCATCGGAATCGCTTATTGCCGCACATCGACTCCGTAACCCGGAAGCGGTAAAGTGAGTCGCACGATGCCGTTGGCGAAGGGTCAAAGCCTTATCTGATGAGGTGTGTGGAGTGCATGCAGTTGGCTGTTGGCTCTTTGGATTCGGTCCTGGCCGAGGTGTTGCGAAGCAAGACATAATTCATGAACAACGCTGCGAGACTGGTGTGCTGTGCTGTTACAGAAGAAGCATGAACCGCACCGCGACGTGAGGTTAGGCCAAATGGTCAAACGTACGGAATGAAACATGATTCACATTTGTTTACATAGCTAGATACTAGTGCTTCGTGCTGGGTCTACACACACTGTCAATGGGGCGAAGCACCAGACTGATGATAATGCACTCAACTTGACTGACAGAGCGGGACAACGAGCATCCAATCCCATCTCTACAAAGTGCCCAGTCGGCCGGATTATGGACTCACGATGAGATGGACGGCACAGAAAACCGGCCGCAGCTTGTTCCGCCTGTTCCGTGCCGAGGATTCGGGAGCGCGACGACCAGGCGATGTGCGGCAGAAGACTACAAACTACCAAGAAACAACTCGAGAACCAACATCAAGGACTTGGGCGTGGAGGCTGGAGGATGTGGCAGTGGCAGTGGCACTGACAACGACACTAGATGCTTCTATATTTAGGATCTGGACCAGTGTCCGCAACGAACATGGCTGTGTTGCGGGAGTTTGGCAGGTGAGCAGCCAGCAAACAACCAGACTTGACTTGTTGTTGACCAGACAGCAAGCAAGCAAACAATAGCAGCGAGGCAGTCTTGGTCCCCCCACACGATGGTCCGCCGATCCAGGGCCGGGCGGACCAGCTGATGTGAAACGAGGAATTTCAGGCTCGGCGACGACACGCAGCCGACACGCGGCCGCGAAGCTTGCTCAATGGCGTGTCGATCAGACTCATCAGAGTGTGCTCCTCCGATGTTGGCTTTGGCTGCGAGGAATTCTGCTATGTGAAGGCTCCGCGGGAAGCATGGACAAGTTGAAACGTCTCGTCTGTCTGATTTAGTGTGACATTGCACAAGAAGCCCGTCGTCGCGGCGAGGCTACAACAGGAGACTTCTCTTTCGGTCTCCGTCTCCGGGGCTGGACTCTGGCTGGAATAGTCGGATCACGCAGGGAGAGCGAGGCAGGACAGGGCAGGTGGCGTCGGACTCGGTATGAGGTGGGTGCGTTGCATTGCAGATTGCAGGCAACCTACCAACCGACATGGGGATCAGATAAAATATTTCATCATTCATCATGGAAGCATCAAGCTCCGCCACTGGCCAGTCGACACACAACGGGCTGGGAAGCTGGAAACCTGGGAACAAAGAAAAGTGCCCAACGGCGCGGCCGTGTCATGACGCATGCCTCATGCCCGCTGTGTCGAATCAGGGACCACGGCGAGCTCCACCTTGCTTGTGTCACAGACTGCGCCACTCGCGTTATGCGCAATTCACCTGCAGCCCACTCGGCCAACATTGATGAAGCAGCCAACCAAGTTGCGACTTCCAACACCAGCCAAGTTTCAACCCGCCAGCTAGCCCCAGCCTCTCGTAATTGCGAGGCTGAGCCACATTGAACATGTCAGGTCGACTTGTTGACCTTTTCTTTCTTGTCGTTTTCTTCGTATCCTCTTTTATAAAACCACATGGCCAACACCAGCTGCACGCCTTTCTCCTCTCTATCGCTTTCACGACCCATCCTCCATCCACCGTGTTAGTGTTGCGTGGTTTTGTGTTGACGACGTACTCATCTTCAATCCATCTCGTCGACCGTCAGCCGGGTGACATTGCATCACCGGCTCAGCCGCTGGCTGTCCACTAATAAACTCAACGACATCAGCGACGTCACCACCACAACACCGCAGCCATGGGTGTCGGCCGCTTCGTCTGCGTCGGCCTTCCGCTCGCCCTCACCATCGCCTCCATCGTCGCCCTTCTCATCGCCACGCTGTCGGGTGTCGCCCACAACCAAATGTGGATGTTCCAGCTCGACATGCAAAACCTGAGCATCAGTCCAGCCGATGCCGCCCATCTCGCGGGCAAAGCCGGCATCCACCTGCGCGACATCAAGACAGACAACATCTCAGCGGCCAATCTCAACCTTGCCAACGTGTACGAAGTCAACCTCTGGGGGTACTGCTCCACCGGCAGCGATGGCCAGCGTCAATGCACCGAGGCCAAGTTCAACTGGGCCGCGACCGCTCTCAACACCAGCCTCATCGAATCGGTTACCTCGGCGACCGGTATCAAGATTGAGCTGCCCGACGAGATCAAGACGTCGCTCAAGACGTTCCGCGTTGTGACGAAATGGACCCAAGTGGCCTTCATCGTGGCCCTCGTGGCTCTCGGCGTACAATTCGTCCTCGGCATCTTTGCCATGTACTCCCGCGCAGTGTCGTGCCTCATCTGGCTCATGAGCAGCGTCACAGCCATCCTGGTCGGCGTGGCAGCAGGCATGGCCACCGCCATGGCCACCGTTGTCGTCGGCGCCGTCGAGAGCTCAGCCAAGTTCTACGGCGTCAAGGGTCAGGTCGGCAGCCGCTTCCTCGCCACCGTCTGGATCGCCACTGTCTTTGCCATCGTGTCGGGCTTCTTCTGGATCTTTACCATCTGCTGCTGTAAGCCTGATCGTCGCCAGAGAAATAGGAACAGCGTCGCTGCCGATGGCGAGAAGTTGCTGCCTACGGGGTCATATCGGCCCATCAGCAACAATCACATTGAGATGACGGGCGGGCAGGGCGGGCAGAAGAGGGACTTTTATGATCCCAACCAGGCGAATACGGAATACTCACCTGGTTTTTCGCCTGGTCCTCGATATCCTTCCGGTCAGGGCAGGACGAATTTGGCGTATGAGCCATACTCGCATCGAGCATAACTTTTTTTTCTCGATTTTTTTTTTCTGAGCAAGATATGAGCTAGTTATGAACTTTTCCCGTTTCTTATTCTGTTTTTCAGTCCGGATCATGACACAACGGTTTCACCCTTGGCGTTCAAAGGTTTCTTGGATGAAGGACATACGATGATTTTGGTTGCCGGGACTTATTGGCGAAAAGGATATGATGAAGGGGAGGATGGAAGGAACATGGTGTCAATACCCTGTCAACGAACATGGAGCATTTTTGTCATGAATGATATGGTTAATGGTTAGAAACGAATATTCTATGAAGACGAATAAAATCCGTGGTACATACATACATAAATAAACAGAACGTGCAACGTGCAACTGTTGGCTCGACAGCACCACACCAGCCGCACCAGATGACGGTGCATGTGGGCGGTTCCTCGTCCGTCCTCCTTCTCCTCCCAGGCCCACCCTCCTGCACTCTGGGATGCAGTCCAGAGACCCTGGAAAATTTTGGTCCGCCAACAAAAGCTACATGCACATGAACGAAGATACGCCTCACCACGCACCGCCAGTCGCCTGATAGACTGTCTCACGTGCGCCTCCTTCTCCAATGGCTTCTTGACCCGACACTACTCTGCCACGACCATGGCATCGGCTCCTCCCCCAGTATGTGCACTCTGCTGGCTGCCCCGCCATCAAAAAGCTTCTCCGCCCCTCCATGGCAGTCTGTCATTGCATGAGAGGACGGAATGGAAATACATGCACTAACATGGGCCGCAACAGAGGCGCGACGTCACGCTCCAGCGACATCTCGCCCAAGTCCCCATCACATCTGTCGCCTTTTATGCCACCCCCTCGGGCAACAACAAGTACTTCCTAGCAGCTCAAGATGGCGACCTAACCATCTACGAGGACACTCACCAGCCCGCTCAGGAGCCTGTCTTCTCGCTTCCCGTCTTCGAGGACCAGCCCATTCATGGAATCCGCGTTCAGGGTTCGAGATTGCTCCTCTGGGGTGCCGCCAGGGTTGCCCTTTTCGACGGCAGACCTCTCGCCGAGGGACAGCAGCCGGTCCTGCTGGCGACGGCCACAGCACCAGATTGGGTCTACGATGCCGCCCTTTCGCCGTTCTGTGTGGACGAGGCGGTCCTTGCGACGGCACACAACGAAGTCGTGCTCATCAAATACCGCGACGCGCGTGGCCCAGGCGAGAAGGGAACCATCTCTTTAGGAAACGTCGTATCGCCATCCCGACCGTTTCTGTACGCCGCGCACTTGACCTGGGTGTCTGCGTCACGGGTCCTCGTCGCGGCGGGCACCGTCTTCGGCGACGTCCTGGTGTGGGAATACTCGACCTCGGAAGAGGACCATTCTGTGGCCTTTGTTCTTCGCGGCCACGAGGGGTCCATCTACGGCGTGGATATCTCGTCGCCGCTGCTCCTACCGGACGGGACGACGAGGCGCCTCCTAGCGAGCTGCAGTGATGACAGGACCATCCGCATATGGGACATTGGACCCGATGGTGCGGCAGCATCACGTCCCCGCGCGGGCCACGCGGGCGCCCAGCCCGGAGAAGTGCAGGAAACGGGATTCAAAGCCGCGCAGAGTTACGATGTCCTGCACGCCGAGTCGGCAGCCGAAGAAGGGGAAGCCATCCCCGTGGCGGTGGGTATGGGTCACGCCTCGCGCATCTGGGGCGTGAGGTTTGCCGCCGCCGTTTTTGAGGTAGATTCTAGTTCTGGTTCCTCGACACCAGAATGCGCGGCTCTGGATGGGAGCGCTCCTCTCTGTGTGTATTCGTTTGGAGAGGACTCGACCACGCAGCGATGGAAACTGGATTTCAACCTCCCCCCGCGCGGCGTGGCAGCCTCGACGACGCATCATTTGACCGGGCGACTGACCCATCAGCAGACGTACTCGCTCCATCAGGGGAAACATCTCTGGGCGCGGGCTGTTGACGTGCATGCCGGGGGGGTGGACATCCTGACCGGCGGAGCGGATAGTAAGATTTGTGCGATTCGGGAACCGGTCCTGCCTGTGGGGGGCGATGGAGACGGGCACGGCGCTGGATTTATGATGATGGAGGTACCTGATGTGCTCAGGTCGCTGGCCAAGGGGCAGGGAGTTGTTGAAGAAGAAGAAGAAGCAGAAGAACAAGGAAGAACGAAAGAAGCTGAAAAGGAACAAGGAAAAGCAAAAGGAAATGAAAACGAAATGGGGAAAGACGGCCCCTCGCGCGAAATGTTTAGTCGATACGACTTTATATCGGAGCATCAGATCCTCGCCATCACAAACGCTGGACGCCTGTTCGTGGGGGACCTGTCGACTCGGACATGGGAGCAGGTAAACACCAGGGAAGACGACATTGTGCAAGATTTGAAACGGTGCTATGTCCTACGGACGGTGCATGGCCACGACGGCGCAGCCGTCATTGGGACCACGAATGGAAAGGTGTATTTTTTCCATCGACAAGGCCATTACCAGGATCTATGCCCAAAATACAAGTATCATCTCGTTTGCGCAGCCGAGGTACCCGGACGAATAACCGAAATGAACCACCTCTTCTGCGGCCATCACCATCATCATCATCATCAGCAGCAGCAGCAGCTCATCAGCATCCTGGTCCATATGCATGGATCATCCGCCTCGCACCTCCTGTCACTGACACCTTCGGGCGAATTACTTCAGCGAGAGCACCTCACAGGTCTGGATGCGCGCTTCGTCGCCGTATCTGCCACAAGACTGGATGATGACCTCATCATCCTGGGCTCCCGCCACGGCTACATATCGCTGCTAACGCTCCAGAATCATACGTGGCGGCCCGTCTTGGCCGTCGCGACTCGCTCCCGCGACGCAATCACGTCCATCATCCCACTGCCAGCAAAAGAGCAGCAGCAGCAGCAGAAACAGCAGCAAAGAACTACTACGCCCTGTCCATACATCCTGGCCACCAGCCGAGATGGTAAATACAGAATATACCGCGTGGATCGTGGCCTCGCGCCGCAGACGAGCCCGTCCCTCGTGCTTCTCCACGAGACGGCACCGCCGTTTGGGCCCATGATTGAAGGAGCCTGGTTCACGGCTCCGGACAGCTCTACCACTACTGCTACGGATACTACCACCACTACTAGCAGTCCCGAGCTGGTGCTCTACGGCTTCCGCAGCAAAGACTTTGTCATCTGGAACGAGACGACGCGTGAAGAACTCGCCACGGTAGATTGCGGGGGTGCCCACCGCACATTCCGTCTGCATCACGACACACGCGCGGAACCGCACCGCTACAGATTCGCCTACACGCGCACGTCCAAACTGTGTGTGTTTTCGCAGCAACAGGTCCTGCACCGGACCGTCCGGCGCGGCACGCACGGAAGGGAGATCCGCGCGCTCTGCGCGAATAAGCGGTTTGTTGCGTCGGGCGCAGAAGACACCTCGATACGGATCTGGGAATACATATCCTCCTCAGAACAGGGCGGCGCGCCAACGATGCGCAACCTGGCGTGCATCAAGGCCCATGTCACGGGGCTGCAGAAACTGCGGTGGTTCGAAGACGATTACCTGTTCAGCAGTGGCGGCAACGAAGAGTTCTTTGTGTGGCGGTTGACGAGACTGGATGATTTATCGGCGTATGCGGGCCTCGCGGTCGTGTGTGAGGCTGTGTTGAGGGATAAGAGTCCGGTGGGGGATTTGCGAATCATGGACTTTGACATTTCGAGGGTGGTGATGAGTGAGGAGGAGGGGGAGGAGGAGGGAATAGCAGAAGAGCGAACAGGGCGGCACAAGAAAGGCATGATGGTTGTGACAATGGCGTTTTCCAATTCATCGTTCAAGACGTACGAGTATGATTGTCGAGGGGGCGGTTCGTTTAGGGAACTGGCTGTGGGGAAGTATACTGGTGCTTGCATCACGCAGCTGCGGCATCTTGGGGCCGAGACATGTGGGACTGAAACTGGCACTGGCACTGGCACTGGAACGGAAGCGGGAGCGGGAGCAGCAGGAGGAGGCAAGGAGCTGCACATCATGACGGCTTCTACGGATGGACACTTGGCGATTTGGGGAGGGGCTCGCTTGGATGGCGGGGGTTTTGGGACGGAGAGCGTGCAGAGGTATTCGTTAAGGACGGCTTGCGCGGTGCACCAGAGCAGCATCAAGAGTCTTGATGTGACCAGGCAGGGGACACAGTTTCGGGTCGTGACGGGGGGAGACGACAATGCGGTTGGGTTCGTGCTGATTGCCGAGGTGGAGGAGGAGGAGCGACGACGACGACAAGAACAACAACTACTACAGGGCGTGACAGGCACAGGCACAGGCACAGGCACAGGCACAGAAACACGCACCACCTACGAATTCGTGTCACGGGGCATCGTTCGTAGCGCACACACCGCGGCTGTCAATGGTGTTGCACTGCTTCCCGCGGTGCAGGCGCACCACCAGCAGGATCCAACCGAGAGCCCAAAGGAGATGCTTGGCGTAACGGTCAGCAACGATCAGCGCATCAAGATGTGGCGAATCAGCATGGATCCCGCACAGGGCCTACGAGTCTCTTTGGCGGCCTGCATGAGCAGCGGCGTAGCAGACCCGGGAGATGTCGTCACTGTTCTTGATCCCGGCCCGGGGCAGTCAAGCCAGATTGTGCTGGGCGGAGTTGGTCTCGAGGTATGGCGCGTGCATCATTCCAGTAGTGCAGAGCGGCTTTGAGATGCCGTGAAGAGGGCATAGGTCACGACATGTCTCGGGTCGAAAGTGGCATGTACAGCGCAGTTGGCAAAGAAACTGCGGTGCGGGTTACCATACTATGCAAATTCCGGGGAAACATTTCGCCAAGCAAACCTTGGTGTAGACATTTATGAAACCAGTTCAGAGATCCCTCACCGCAGATGGCGGATTTCTCTTTTGTGGGAGGAAGATGAAAATAATAAAGAGAAGAAGAACGAACGGATTTGGCATCCCCCTCCGCTGATGGTCACGCAGCCACTCCTTTTGCGACGGCGCACCCCAATCTTGTGCTGCGCTGTGCTGCGCTGTGCTGCAACAGGTCGACTTGTCCGACGTTAAAAGGTAACAAGAAATCTGCAACCGGCGAGAGGGCCACCATGTCAGTGTCAGATTTGTGTATCCTGTGCTGTGGGCACACGAACCCATTGCACCAGGATCTTGGCGTCCCCGGTGGGGGGGCAGTCTGTATCCAAGCAAGTACATACTTTATGTACAATGTTGTATGTACATATGTATGTCTCGCATTTTGAGGGCGGGGATGGACCGCAATGGCTGGGGTTGCCGGGTTTTTGGAATTCGGGAGTCGGGAGGCGAGGTGAGAGTTGATTCTTATAAAAAAGAAAAAGAATAAAAGAATAAAATAACGATACACGGAGGCCTCAGAGTAACAATCACAATAAGAAAACCGATAAAAAAATAAAATAAATAAAATAAAAATCGTACAATATGTGGTCCGAGAGGGGATCGCGCGGTATTGGCGCGGTCATGGGAGAGCATTTGAAGAAGACTGGGCCCATATATAGTAGCAGAGCAGAGCGAATTCGTATTTTTAGCATTTTATACGTTTATACGACCGTGGCGTTGGAAAACAAGGTTGGGTTGGCGGGATTGAACGATGCCGTTTTGGGGTTGGGGCCAAGTTTGCCTTGCCTGGTGGTGGTGGTGACGGAGACCAGGAACATGTCATGTCATGTTGGCAGGCAGACGAGCCTGATAGATCTGGTACGTCTGGCACGTCTACTACTATGTAGAACGTACACTCTAGCCCTTGAATGATTTTACAAAATGACTTTACAGGGGGTGATCGGACCAATCAGCTAGCAGCCTGGAAATTACAATAACATAGGGAGTACATTAGTCCCTACTTATTCTATAGGGAGGGAAAAGTATATATAGGTCCCTTGCTATATTACAGGGA
>SRPT01000557.1:0-20796 GCA_018360205.1 Claviceps digitariae
AAGCGCTCCATTCAGATGTCCACCCAAATCAACCATCATACCCTGCCATGAATCCCCGCCACGGCCCAGGACAGGTCACCTCCCAGTCTCGGCCCTCGAGCCCAAGCAACCTCCTCGACCCGTACATCTTATCGACGACCTCTCCCTCTTCCAGCGCACTTATCTCCCTTTGAAGCCCACAACAGGACATTCCAGGAACATAAAGGAGGAAGATACCCGCCAGCCGCCTCATCGTGAGCAGGATCCAAGAACGACTGCACAACTCGGTGAGCATTTCGTACATTGCCTCTTTGCACGCACTTCGTCTGTCGCTCTACACACCACCACCCAAACAGAGAAAACAGAAAGAAAAATCACGTCTGGCGCGAAATTTCGAGGAGTTTTTCAAAGTTGGGTGTTCCGAAGCCGGTTACGGGGTCCCAGCCCTGTTGGTTAGGTGATTGGTTAGTACGTGTTTTTTTTTTGTGATAAAAGAAGCTGTATTCGGAGTTGTTTAAGAAGATGACAATAAAGGAAGAAGAAGAAGAAAAGAAGAAGAAGAAAAAGAGACAGGGAATAAGAAAGAGAGGGAGGAAACAGAAAAGCTACTTTTGCTACCCTTGACTGGGACAACTCACCGGTACAGCTTTGAAACCCCGGCCATTGCTATGGATATTGTAGCACCCGACGCTGGCCCCATGCGTGATGTCCGTCAGGCCAGGCAACGCATGGCTGTACAGCCAAGGGTTCAGGAACCCATGTGGCTTCTGGCCGCGGAGCAGGCGATCACTGTTCAGGAGCTGCACGATGCCGGCCACGACGGGGGCCGAGGCACTGGTGCCGTAGACGCCGATATTCTTCCCGTTCAGCACGACAAAGTGTGCGGATGCCAGAGCGGACACGTCAGGGACCGCCCGGTTGGCGGGATTGAAGTAGGGGGTCTGGCTCTGATGGGTCTTGTCGTTCTTGAGCCACGCGTTGACGGCCTTGGCCTGGTACCGCGGCTGGGGGAAGACGTCGGAGAAACCCCCCGTGGAGTTATCCCATGCTTTCTCGGGGCCGACGTCGATGGTGCCTCCCACGGCGGTCACCCACGGACACGAGGCCGGGAACTGGGCCGTGAAGCGACCGTTCGGGCAGGTGCTGCCGACGCCGTCGTCACCCGTGGAGACCAAGACCGACACGCCGCGGGCGCCGAGCTTGGCGAACAGGTCGCAGCACTTGGTGGCGTAGTGTCTGGGCACCGAGTACTCCCTGTCGCCGTACGACACGGACAGCGTGTTGGGCAGGTCCTTGTTGGGCAGCGCGAGCATGTAGTTGAGGAACTCGAGGTAGGGCTCATTGTCCGTCACGTTGCCAATGACGGGGGGGTGCCCGCCGGTGCTGTAGTAGATGTTGGGAATCTTGTGGGTGATGGCCCTGACGTACTGCGTGTCCAGGGCCGCCTCGATGGTGGCTACCTTGGGGGCACACTTGCCGCCGTTGATGGACACGCAGGTGAAGCCTTGGTCGGCGTTGTGCTGCGTGCTCTGCTGCTTCATGAAGGAGGCCAGGTCAGAAGCGCTGGGCACTTCGTCGATGAAGCCCGCGACGCCCATAAGACCGTTGGAGTAGGCCTCCGAGCCTGCATAGTTGTACAGATGAGACAGACACGCGGGAGTGATGCCGCTGCAGTTTGCTCCAGTGTAAAGTGACTCGTCGACAGAGAGAGCCCGGCTGTGGCTCATGCGCTTCATGCCGAAAAAGGTGGTCGGTTCTATGACATCAATGTGGCTCGTGAGGATATCGGGAACGCTGTACTGGAGAGTTCGTACGACTTTCTCGCCAGATTGTTGATTGACTGCCAGGAGAGGGGTGTTAGAGGATTTTGGAATGAAAGAACGAAGAAAACGGAAAGATGAAAGAAATTGAGAAGAAATGAAAAGTAATACAGGAGTAAAAAAAGGGGGGAGAAAGGGGAAAAGGGGGGAGGCACGGCACAATATTCCTCAGTCCTCACCATAAGAGCTATATTCCGTCTTGAGCAGCTTCTCCGCCTCCCCAACACTCGCAAACACGACAATGCTGTCCCCCGAGCTGTCAACCTTGGCGCGATGACCCAGGTTCTCACTCTCGAGCCAGTCCTGAACCAGCTTCAAGGACTGAGGGTCAGGCGCCAGGAAGGCATCCGCATCCTCTTTCGAGAGATGTTGGCCGTAGAGTTTATCTCCCGGGGTAGCAATCTAAACCACCCGCGAGGATTAGTCAGTAGAAAGTATGGTTATATGAATTTATAAATATGTCTATATGTATATATATATATATGAAGGGGGGACGGCGGACAGCAGGAACCGCAAACGCACCTTGGTCGCAAGCTCATAAAATTCCGATATGCGCGGCTGCGAGAGCTGAATACGCAGTTTGATCCGAGAGCCAGTCTTGTCGAACTTGCCGCCGCCTTGCTTGGTCCATCCATCGGGGACGACGCCATCGAGGCTATGCACCACGGCGTACTGGGAGGTCGCAAAGCCGTCGACATGGGGCGTGATGGCCGCGAGGGCTCCAAGCAGAGAAAGGAACAGCATGGGGAGGGGAGACAAGCACCAAAAGGCCCAGACCGAGACGAAGAAAAACGTGAAGGAGGCGTAGGCGGGGAAAAAAAAAAAAAAATCGTCAAGAGTCCGGACTCTTGGAAGCAGGATCGTCGGCCTTATTTACTTCCTTCCCAGCGACGTATGTATGTACATATGTATGTACGTCCCGCGACAGCCAGACAGCGCGATATCTTGACAGGTCGGGGAATCCGAAACGACCAACATTGAAGATGATATGCGTCCGGGTTCTTTTATATATCATGGTAGCAGTTGATGCGAGGCCAGGCATATGAGTCGGACGACGACGACGACCCGTCCGAGGCGACGACATGATGGGATTTGAGTCCGGGATTCATGACTCTTGCATGCATGGAGCTGGCTGTGGCAGATGTTCTGCAAGCGACGAGGCCTTTTTTCTTTTCTTTTCTTTTTTCTTTTCTTTTTTTTTTTTGTTCTTTTCTTTTTTGTCTCCAAGAAAAGTGACTTGGTCCTTGGTCCTTGTCGCATGTGCCAGGCAGAAGGCGACATGCGGCAGATTCCGCGATATCCGTCGTCCTCACCACCCCGAGCCTGCAATCTGGATGCGCATATCTAGCATCGCCGTCGACCCTGATGCTCTGCCCCTGGGAAAAACCCAGCAATGCCACTCAATTGGGGCAGCCCATCGAGCAATCAGGTTCGCGTCCAACCACAACCAGTCAGTCACCATGATCAGAGACGGCTGGATATGGAGGCTTCCGACTCACCAGGCCAGTTGCCAAGCGTTGACGTTGGACGGCCATTAAATGTCCATGTGAACTTTTAAGTGGCCCCATGTATGATATATATGCATGTATGTACAATGTATGTACAATGATATGTTGCCCCAGGTCGCAGCTCGTTTATCTCGTTTAGCCCGCCAACCCCATGCGAGCCCATCCAGCTCGTTTAATATGACACATCCGTTGTATATATATGTACATACATACATACAAATGTATATGTTGTACATCTTTTTTCCCTAAAAGCAAATCGAATCCACCTCCACGAAATGCTCCAGCGCGTCACGCGCAGCCAGGCATGCACCACAATCTGCCCTGGGGTTTACGTAAATCGCCTCCCCAAGCTCCCTCATCTCAATCCTGTGGAAGCTCTTTCTTCTTCCCTGCCCCGAGCCGTCAAACGCGAATTTCGGCACAATTTCATGCGTGGAATGCGGCATTTTGTTGCAATGCCCATGTTCGACGGCCCTCTATGCGCCCGGTTTGTGTGTGAGCATCAAGCAAGAAGGCAACAAGGTCAAGGAGTCCAGGGACCCGAGGACAAGTCCTAGATAGGAAAAAGCGGCTCTCCCCCCCCCCCCGGGGATGCCTCGCCCCTGCTCTCTTGAATCTTGCAATCTTCCCGGGTGGCGTTTTGGCATGCTCGCTCCCCCGGTCTCTCGTCCCCCGGTCCACGGTCCCCTGGTCCCTGGCTCCTTCCTCCTCTCGGAAGACCGGAGCACCGGACGTGATACCATAACCACCACCCGTTGCAGACGTTTTTTGGTTGGGTTTTTTTCTTTTCTTATTTTTTGCTAGACAAACAGGGTCCATTTCTGAATCTTTTGTCGGTGAGGCTCCTTGGCGGTCGTTATCTCCGGACAATAAGGTTCAATCCTGCCCTGCAATCCTGCCCTGCAGAGATAACTGCCGCGCTTGTCTTGTCGAGGCCTCTGCATCCATCCATTAAGAGACGGCATGCATTGACACATGGAAACGTTGACATCTTGAAATGACACGCTCAAATGACACGCTCAAATGTCACGCGGAACGCCAAACCCATGCTAATTTAAGCATTTTATTTCTTTCTTTAATAACAACTGTCTTTTGTACACGTTTAAAAAAAGCCCTGTCGCATGGACACGGATTGCCCTTGCTCTATCGCAAGGCCTCTTCATGTCTGGGAATTCTTGATATAAATCATCTCATCAACGGGATACATGTCTTTTTTCTTTTTTTTTTTTAAAAAAAAAAAAAAAGATTGTCTGCACACAGCTCTCTACAAGTGTCACACCTGCGTGTCCGTCTATACTCGCTTTTGCACGCTCTTGACAGGCAAAGGCGATTGAATCATTTGGACTCATCCCAAGTGGGCTTCATGGTCCATCGCTGGTTCTCGGTTCCCTCGGCAAAAGGAACACCGAGCTCAAACAGCTTGGTGACCACGGCCGAGAAGTCTTTGAAGAACAAAGCATTGTCCTTGGCGTATTTCTCGGTAATGGGCTTGAACTTCTTGTCCTGCACTAGGACCATGTCGGTGGGAAGCATCATCAGCGTCTTGGTGGCCTTGTCCTCATACTACGTGAAAGGAAAGGATTAGCGACGTTACAAGCGACTGGACATGAATGGAACAAGAGTCTAAAACTTACCTGCTTGGGACCGTTCCACTTCTTCCACTGCCACTTCTCCTCAACCAGAAGTCGGTAGTAATCGTTGGTCAAGACGGTAGGGGAAAAGGTCCAGGGCCCATCGAATCCAGATCGATCCGTGTGGCAGCGGCCGAGGGCGTGGGCACCGGAAAGCGCCACAATTTCCTGATCGTTGAATCCCATGCGGTTAAAAATGTTGCGGAGATGGTCACTGCCCTTGGTGGCGTCGGGGAGACGACCGTCGGGTGTGCAGAAGGAGACGTCGCGGTCCGAGCGACCAGGCCGATAGGGAATGATGGGGCCCTGCATCTCCTGAATGGCGGCAACACCGCCGAGGATCCAAAGATCGGAGTAGGTGATCCACGGGAATTTCTCTACCAGCCGAAAAAAAAATGAAATGTATCAGCTTGCCAAGATCATTCCACAGGGACGGTAGTCGGCGGCTGAAGCAAGTTGCCATGGTTGAAAGCGGCGAGAAAGGGGAGTAAAAAAGGAAAGAAGGAAAAAAAAAAAAAAAAAAAAAAAAAAAAAAAAAAAAAAAAAAACTCACCCTTGACAGGATCGAGGAACTTGCGAGCAGCAAGCAAACCGGCATTGGCGCCGTGATCAGACTCGGGAGCAAAGCGCATGGTGGCACCGTTGCTACCACCAGTGCCGGTAGCCTTGTCATAAGTACCGCTGGCGTGCCAAGCGAGACGCAGAAGAACGGGACCGAAGCTGCCATCATCATAGTCGTCCTTTTCCTCCAGACGGCGAGCAATCTCGTTGTACACCTTCTGGTAATCCTCCTTTGTGGGGTTGACAATTGTGTTCGAAGCGGCCGAAGGGGCGCCAGGCGTCATGTAGTACCAGGTTCCAAAACTGGCCGCAGCAGAGACACCAAGCAATATCGTCCAAGTATACGAAGGTTTCTTGGCAGCAGGCTCAGAGGAGTACCATCGACGGCCCTGTTGGCGAAAGGCCTGGCGAGGCGCGACAGAAAACGTGTTGCGAGCGGCGGTTCGGGTAGCCACGCGGGCAAACTGACGAGTAGCAGAAGCCATCTAGAACAAAAGTCAGATTCAGCTTTCTCGGCATCGATTTACTGGCAGATTCGCAGAGGAGAGATACGACACACCTTGACTTGACGTGACGTGACGTGACGTGTGTGACGTGAAGAGCGAAGCGGAATGTGATGTGAAAAAGTGAACAAAAAAAGAAAAAAAGAGCGTCGTAGCAGGTTCCGTAGAGACGGGTAATGCTTCCCAAATGCCTCGGCGAATGAAGAAGGGGAAAAAAACCATTCGATAAGCCACGCTGTCTTGGGATTACCACGCTGATGATTGGCTCAATCAGATGCAGGGAGGAGCCCACAGAGGGCCCGCTCAAACGGGCACGGATGGACGAGAACTGGAGAGACGGGAGTGGCTAACGACGGCCCAACGAGAACCGCTGGTGGAGCAAGTGCTTTTTTCTTCGCCGTTCCACAGTCCAAGTACCCTACACGCATGTAGACTGTACCTCTTTGACATCTTGAGCTGTTATGAGCGCGTGGCAATGGAGAAAGACGTGGCATCTCTGAGCATGACCCTGAAGGCGATCTCGACCACCTCACTTTCACGGAGTCGAGTGGCGCGGAACAACTTCTCCTGTACATGTGCATAAGGTATAATGTCCAGGCAAATCTGATTATCAATCGGAGCTGTATTGCTCACGTAAGCCCTGTTCTTTTTCGTTCTGCGCCAAACAAGCTTGATATTGCAGTGCAAGGAGAATCGAACCAAAGGCCTCACGCAATCCATCTCAAAGGCAGGTGGCGGCACCTCCATCTGCCTGCGCACAATGCCCAAATTTACGACGGACATGATCGATGCGGCGGTGAAGGATAAATTTTGCCGTCACGGCTCTTTGTCGATGGACCATGCTGGTTTCTATCGACAAGGTGCGGACTCTACTGCTTGAAGATGCGAAAGTGTCTAGGTCCAGCATCCACGTACCTAGGTAGGTATTCAAGATACACAGGTGCGAGGTTGGCCAACTGATCGTGACCAACGCGTGCCCCTTTGCTCTGAGAAGCAAAACAACCTGGCGCAGCAACTAGCTCGAAAGCCGAAGAAGAAGAATGAATAACTAATGAATAGAAAAGAAAGCATCCTGAAGTTCGTAGCGTGAAGTTGGACAGCAGCTTCATTCAGACCCACGTGCCGCGCGCCGACTGGATGTCCCCAAAGCGGCTAGACCACTCCATCTGCCCCCACTCACCTGTCGCCTCCACGACGCAGCACCATGTCCACGCCCCCCACCCACGCCAACTTGAAATCTGCTTTCTGTCCAGCCTCCGTCGAGGCCGTCACTTCATCCATCCTCAAAGAAGTCACACACAACACAGCAGGCGTGCCCTCCTTGTGAATACTCAGCCGCCACAACACGCACACTCACCATCCTGTTTTGACCGCAAGATAGAACAAGAATAACGTTCTGAAAGGATAAAAAAAAAGCATGGATTCTCCTCAACAAGAGCAACAGCAAGACGCGCCCGCGCCTGTCGTCAAGTTCCGCAGCACCAAAGCCCGCAAAAACTTTCGTCAACGCCCACAAGACCAGCAGCAGCAGCAACAACATCACCAGCGACAAACCTCGCCATCTTCCCCGTCGCACAACTCCCACGATGAGGCAGAATCATCTTCCTCTGTCACAGCCGCCTTGCGCGCTCGCATGGCTCGCAAATCCCGTCTTGCAGGCGTAGCCTTCAGCACCGACTCCCAGGCCGATGACCACGCCGTGCGGCTGCCCGCCGATGGTGACGGAGACGAAGAAAACAGGCTTGCCGCCTCAAAGGCCATTCCTGATCGTTTCATGCATCAGACGGGTCTTGTGTCGACGCTCAACGACAAACACATGTACGTTCTTTGTGGGCGTCTCTCTGCCACTCACATATTCTCCCCCAGCCTCTAAGCCACCTATACAACTCGACAGCAAATCTGTTTTTTTTTTTTCGCATCAAAAGAAGAACAACAAAAAAAAGAAAACACATACGGCGAGACTAATCATACAAGGACCGAGTATATAGAATCCCGCCTCTCCAGCCGCGCCGCACCACCACCGTCCCACTCCCACGATGAGCATTCCGATACCGTCAACACAGCCTCTTTGTCATTAGATCTTCGCCCGCGAACCGTACAGCCCACTCGTCACGGCAAGATTGTCGAAGTAGACCTCACTTCTCAACCGCTGCCCAACAGCGACGAACACCGCAAACGCAAAGCAGATGGGTCGCTGCCTCCGGCGCCGAGGCGCAGAAATCGCCGCGGAAGCGATGACGTGAAGCGCGATCAATTAGTCGAGGCATTCCTGCACGAGAACAAACGTATGTCCAAAAGAGCCCATTTTCCCGCCGCTCCACCTCCCTTCCCATCACCTTCTCCCTCTTCTTTTCTCCTTCTTTCTTTTCTACCTCATGTCGCAATTTTTCATGACCCTTCAACACGCCTCCAACACGCCGCTGACACAACCACACCAGTGGACGTATACGACATCCCCACCCGAAGACAAAACAACGGCCCCCGCGACGGCCGCTCCGCAGACGACCGAATGGCCGAGGAATTCCGCCGACGCTTCTTTGACGAAATGGCCCTACGCCGACAGAGAAGGAAGCCCATCCCCCCGACAAGACAGCAGCGAGAGCTGCGCGAGATGCGCGCAAGCGAAGTCCTCAAAGGTCCCAAGCTAGGCGGCAGTCGGAACAACCGAGCCGCCGTGCGAAACATCCTCTTGAACCAGGAAAAAGAAAAAATGGGCAGAAAACCCCGTTAATCGGGCCTGTGCCTCTCTACCCCACGCACTGTCCCCCCCCCCCCCCCCCCCCCCCCCCCCCCCCCCCTTCTCCGCGTTCCCTTTTCAATGGGCATTCGATTTTCCATCCTCGAGCGAGTTTACCTGTCTTGTGTTTTTCTTTTTTTCCAAGTCCAAGTTTTCTTCTTTCTCCCTATCTTGTGTGTATCAGTATAAAGGCAGGGGCGTTGTATTCATTATTTCTGGTTTAGTAAGACAGACCATTTTTGGGATTGGCTACTGCTGCTGCGTAGATGTGTGAAATGGACTGGGTAATCACAATCACGCAGTTTGGTGCTTGTTGTGCAAAACACCGCGTGTCTGTTGAATCACGCCTGCTGAGCGCGCAGATTGGACGTTTTGCTAGTCATCCAGGATGACGGTCGACTTCTCTGGCAGTGGTTTTTATGATTGGCAACTCTTTTCACGTATCGGATGACAGTCAACTTTTGCATTGGCGCTTATGTAGTTTAGGAAGTCAGGGTCGTTGGCATGGCAAATTGAGGGCTTCAGTGCTGCTCGGGTTGTGTTCTGTTACAGTGTGCCACGGATAATTTCTAAACATCTTGCGATATATTTCGGGGTAAAAGCTTACATCCACTGTATTTACGAGACTCTGTGAAATTTGCACCTGACATACCACACGCCAGTTGGATACTGGACTGGACATGAATCTTTTGAATATTTATTTGTAAACTGCATGTTAGTACCAACCGTGCAAACGTTTTCACATTCTCCGTCAACGTGGACCCATACTAAATGGTAACCCGAGCGAAAACAAAAACAAGTCTGCTAGCCCCATGATGTCGTTGAGGAAAAAGGAATATCCAAGCTTAAAAAATAAAATAAAAATCAGACACTAACCACCCAAACCGAGATATCCAATGATTTCATGACCGTTGTATCCTTTATCAAACGCCAATGGTACCGAAAGCAATGACTGATGACAGCTGCATTGATCAGCAGAGGATTGACAGACATGAATGACTTTGTACGGTTATAATCCTGAATAACAAAGAAATAGAAAGACATCTCTTCTACCCGCGGGAAAGTCTTGTCTGATTTAAACCAAAGAAGACGTTCCAATAAAAAGCCAAAGTGCTCTAGAATGAGAAGCGGGGAAGAAAAAAACCATCAAGGTTGGCAGCTTCTGAAAGCAACACCTTGCGTAATGTTATGAGATTCGGTCAACTCCAAAAATTGCTGCTCAAACCAAAAAGACATGAAAGCATGCGCGCCAAAAACAAATATCCAAAAAAAAAAACAAAGCCCCCGGAAGAAAGACAAAGAAAAATAAAAATAAATGCAGAACGAAAAAGGACCATGTCTAACCGTCACAGTGGAGAGCCATTCATCTAATGTCGAGCTGGAAAGGTTTGAACCGACCGCCGATGGTTGCACAGCGTGGACACTTCCTCCGTGCTCCATGTTCTGCCATGAGCACTTCTACACATGTCGAGCACAAGCCGCAGATGCATTCCGTGCAGGCATAGGAGTTCTTGAGGGGAGATATGCTTTGGCAGGCTGCGCAATAGATATGCGTGTTCTGCGACGATGAATAACTTGGAGATGAATCTGAGAGCCCCCGTGATCCAATGTGAAATTTCTCTCCACCCTCGCCGCTTTCAACAGACGGAAAAGGATCGATCCCGTCCTGATTGTACGATGGTGGTGTTAAAGCTTGCTGCAACGGCGATGCTTGGTAGTTTCCGGGCTGCAATTGCTGATGCGAGAGTGGTGGTTGCGAGCCACGATGTATCGACACTGGCGATTGTGGTATCTGTGTAGTGGCAAAAAAAAAACGAATTAGAACCGAGGCCGCCACATGATACATCATCGTTCAATCACTCCCAATGCGCCCTTTTCAACATCTACTTCATCTCTTACCGGTGTCCGATCTTCATTCACATCACCAGCAGCAGATGCAGCTTGATCAGCTGCATCTATAAGGTCCTCCCAACGCTTGCCATAATCTGCAGACGGCTCCGCAGATAGTGCTTTGCGATCATTAGCTGGCATGAACCTATCCTCGTTCTGGATGCGGCGTAACCAATCTGCGGCGGAGCCCCGGGAGCTTTTCTTCTTGTGACCAGGGTCGCGGTTACGCTTGCTTGTGGATTGCTTCCGCGGACGATTCGGGCCCATCGGTCGCTGGAGAGGAGGAAGCGTTGACGAGCGGCCTGGAGGTGAAGTGGCCATTAATGACGGAAGGATTTCCCGCGGTCGATTGATATTGGAGGTGTACGGATCGCTGGTAATATCATTGTTGGTCAGGTGCAGTGGCGCCAGTTCAATTGATGTTCGTGGGATACGACGGCCATCAGTGTCTGAGTAGTATCCCTGTAATGGCGAGTGCGAGAGGTCCAAGCACGTCAGTTCAAGCCAGAGGGGTCATTGTAGTTGAGCTATCGATGATGATAATGTGGAAGAGCGGATTGGTATTTGACAGACTTACACCATCCATCTCAACATCTCGATCAGGTTCGACGGCATGTAGTTCAGCTAATGCTACTGCGGCACCTGCAATCCCGAGCGTCGACCCTCTACTACTGGTAGTATACTCGTCGCTCAATCGACTTGTGTTGGCAGTGCTTGGTCCGTCGCGGTAGTAATTTATTCCGTCGTGAGCTTCTGGGCGCACGATAATTAGTCATTGTTCACAGCTCTGGCGCCAAATTTCAGAAATGGGCATAACGGGTAAAAAGAAACGAAGAAAAGGAGGAGACAGACCATGCCCAGTCGAGGCCGGAGCTTGTTCCGCACGGCGTTCTTGAGTGGGTGTGTTGATCATAAGCAGAAAGCTCTCCTCGGTCGCAGGTAGCTTGGGGACGTAATGCTCCGGATGTGCTCGACGAATGTGCTCTTGCATGGAGCGGTAGCGTTTTTCCTGGAATGGACGAAGTCGGTCAGTCAGGTTCAACTGGAAGACTCCAGGGCGAGTGCGGGCCAACATGATGACGCAGCATAGTCGGTCATTGCAGGTCATTACCTCGGCACGACCACAACTTGATGTTGTTGAAGATCTAAGGGAAAAAATACGATTGAGACTTACACCAATACATCGCTTGCGACAACTCGAGCCATCTTGATTGCGGAGGGGGCATACCACCTCGTTGTTGGCATCCGTGATTGAGAAAGAGGACGTCAAAGACGTGCGAGGCGGCATCTTGGTTACCCCCACCATGCACCGAGATGTTTGAGACGAGAGTAGAAGATCGGATGCAGAAGGACAACCGAAAAAAAAAATCGAGATGAGACAAAGGATCGAGCGTTCAGCTTATCAATTGAGCCAGGATAAAGCTAGGTAAAAGTTTGCAAAGTGGCGTTGATTATGGGAAAAGGAAAGGAGGCTTTCTCTATAACACTAGTAGGTGTGATGTCGTGCGTCAGACTTCAAGTTTGCAGCAAAGTGACTTGTACCCGGCGCGTCGGAGAGAACCCAAGCCCGAAAATGGTGATGAAAAAATGTATGAACGTAATTGAAGCTGACGATTAACGCATGTAAAGGACGTGGTCAACGTATGGGGAGATTATAGATGAGCAAATTTAGGCCAGAACTAGAGGAGCATTTGTTCAGACGACTCTAAGTCATGTCGAGAAGAGTTGGTCCAGAGCAACTGCTATGCTGAAGCGATAATAACTCGACGGGCTGGCCGGACTGTACGAATACGAAGGCTTAGGAGGGAGCCGAGTAGGTAGGTATGTAGTAAGCCAAAGAAGAACAAGAGGGACTGAATACGACTGGTTCTTCGAACGGCGAGATTGAGGTTTTGAGCTTTACAGTGCCGAGTATGCGTCAGATGCGTAAAAGTAGTAGGGGGGAAGGAAAAGCAAGCTTCGCCACAACAGATAAGCTTTTTGGATTTGGGGACGAGTTCGGTGGCAGCGCAAGTCGAAACGGGTCTTTCGGGTAGATAGATGAAGCTGCGAATAAGTAGGGAGGGAAAAGGGAAGCGCGGGTTGCAGGATGCAGCGTACACAGCTCCTTCAAGATGGCGAGCGAGCGCCAAGTTTCCACAGCTGGAGGACGAGCAAGTCGAGATGGAAGGGAGGGGAAGCCGGGTGGGGAGGGCGAAGTGCAAGAAGACCAAAAGGACGAAAAGGACCAAGATGACTATGAAGACCAAGAAGACGCAAGAAGACGTAAGAGGACCAAGAAGACGCAAAGAAGACGAAGCAGTAGCGAGCAAGCAAGCAGCTGAAGATGGGGCGGGGAGCGGAGGCAAAGGACTGTGCTGCCGAATGAAGACGTGGGGGAGTGTGCAGTGCGGGCAACGACGAGCGGCGAGCGGCGAGCGATGGAGCTTCGATGGAGCTTCGCAGGACGCAATCAGGAGCGCCCCGACAAAAGTCGTGGGGAGGGTTCATCTACGTAAACGGCAAGAGCAAGTCGGTCCATTGCTCTTTGCCCTCTGCTGCTCCTTGCTTGACTCGGTGCTCTGGGAGCATGGAAGAGAAGGAAGGATCGAGCCTGACACCAACACTAACAGGAACGTTCGGGACCCGGGAGGTACCTACCTAGCAGGTACCTGCCTTATTACCAGGCAGGTAGGCGTAGAGGGTGTAGACATAGCTTCAGCCCGCGCCGTCAGCTAGTGCGCCTGTCGATTACTTGGACGACTTCAACGACGACATTGGTGAACAGGTGGGCTTTGTGTGCGTGCACATTGCAGACTTTGATGGCTGAACCACACAGATAGAACCATCCAGAGATCAGTAGATCAGGGATCAGAGCACCAGAGCATCAGAGCACTAGAAGGACTAGAAGGGCCAGAAGGACCAGCCGGACCCATCCAGCATCAATGATGGCCACGGCGTCGGCCGAGGCGTCAGGCGCAGCGCACTGATGAAGCACCAAGCAGACCAAGCAGACTGACTCGGATTCGTTGCCTGTGGCAAGAGGCTAGTTGAGCCTGGTGCCACCGAAAATGAGCTGGTGGAAAGTATTGGCTTTTCCCCTTCTGTTCCACTGCAACTAGAATGAATGCTTGCGCGTTGCCTCCCTCGTAGTCTTGTTCAACTTTGCCAAAGTTGGCTGCGCTGGGAGACCCAGTCTGGCCAGCTTTGAGCTCGAGCATATCATCCTCGTCGGCGATAAACAACAACAGGACTGCTTGGACTGCTGGCAGAACTAGAACAGGGGCCGCAAAAATGGTGTCATGACCAGTTGCCGGGAAACCCATGGGCCATGAAGCAGCCAGCAGTGCAGCTCTGGCAGCTTATTATGAGCTTATGATCTTTTGAGCTTACGCCATCGGGCCCTCGTGGCATGAAAGAAAAGCGACCGAGCTGGCAAAGCTCCTTCAAGCTCATGGCTAAGCTCATGCCTGCCAGGCAGGTACCTTTGTACCTGCACCTCCTGGCTGTACGTAGCTCTCAGCCGCTGGGAGGCCAGCCAATGATGTCTGCCGCCTCTAGTCAGCGTCACGATGATTGGTTCAACTAATCCTCCTTGGCTGCAGCATGTGGAGATAGCAGTAGGATTGGGATGACTAGGGGGATTTTGAATTCGAGGGACCTGGAGGCTCAAGGGCTCAAGGGGACCTCGAGGGGCCTCGTCCCTTCTCCCGGCTCTCGAGCCTTGCTTGATTCAGGCTTGCACGTGGTCTTGGTCTGGTGCGCGCGTTCACCGCTTGGAAGGACTGTGCATGTTTCGAGGTGCCCGGATGCCGGCCAGATTGAGAAGATGCCACACGAAGAAGAAGAAAAAAGAAGGAGAAGAAGAACAAGAAAATGTAGACGGCGGAGGCGGCAGAAGCGGCAGACAGCTCGGGGAAATGCAGAACAAGCAGAAAACGCAGAGAGCAGACGTCATAACGCACCACGCACGATAAGCGAAATGGAGCATGAAGCCTGCCACTTCAGAGGCTAAAAATGGGATGCCTCTTTTGGCTAAAGCATCAAAGCATCAATCAACCACGACGCCGACCGGCGGGTCCGACCAGGCCAGAGTCCAGACAGACATGTTGCGCACCACAGACCCTCCGATGTTCCCCTTATCGGAACCCTTGGATGTAGTGCCCTAGTATCTAGCCTCATATCTCAGGCATCTCGCCTAAGACACCCACTATATACATTTTAGGTAGCTAAAGTGTCCTCCATTAGATAGAATATATATTATATATTATTACTAAATATAATAGGTTATAAGCCCTCTATTTTCTAGATTTTTTAATGTTTAATATTATACTTTTTTATTTTATTACACTTTACTATATTAGTATACCTATTTTTTTAATAAAAGGCTAAACTTAATTTATTATATCTTTAGTGGCTACCTTACTATATATTTACCTCTTTTTATTATAAGCCTATAGGCTATAAAAAATTTTTATTATTATAACTAAGGTCCTTTATAACCTTAGTTAATCTAATTAATACTAAAAAGCATAAAAAAACTCTTTAGCATAGGATTTAAACCTTTACCTTTACGCTTATATATAAAAATTATTAATTATTAGTTATAGTAATTAACACTATAGCTATATATATTATAAGACTTAGTTGCTAAGTCTTACAAAAAAAAGGGCCCTTATTATAACCCTTTTAACCGCTAGCTAGGACTACTATTTTAATAAGTTAGAACTGCCTAGGCATTAGTTTAATAAAAAAAGGGATTATAGATTATTAGGTATAGTAATTATAAGGTAAAGCTATACTTACTAACTAAGCTAAGGTATAATTAGGTAAAACTCTATAGGGTTTTCTTTCTTTATTATTAAGGTATAAAAGATACTTATAATAAACCTACTAATTTTTAGCTTTATAATCTTTATAAGGGTATAAGCTATATAGTAATTTAACTAAGTAATAAGCTGCTTATACTAACTTATTACTTAACTAAACTAATAATTCTTTAGCGTTAAATACTAAGTTATAGTAAATTAATATAACTAACCTTATAACCCCTTAAAGCTTTTAAATTAAAGCTATTATAGCTAACTAGACTACAAATCTAGCATTAGTAGCACTAAGTGTAGCACACTAGAGTTAGAATACTAACCTAATAACTAGTATAAAGGATATAATTCTAAAAGCTATATAAATTACCCCTTTAAAGGGATTTAAGAATTTTAAAGAATAGAAAATCTTAATAAAAATATATATATATATCCTTAGCCTAACTAGGCATTTTAAGGGTATAATTCCTTAGTTAGTATAGACTAATTAAAAGCATGCTTTATTAATACACTTAATATAGTAAACGCTATCTATATATATATAAAAAAACATCCTTAAAGTAGGATAGAATTATAAGGGCTATATAATAGACCTTATAGCTCTTATTTATAATAACTATAGCTTTTAAGCTAATATTATAGTTA
Source organism: Claviceps digitariae (assembly GCA_018360205.1). NCBI lineage: Eukaryota > Fungi > Ascomycota > Sordariomycetes > Hypocreales > Clavicipitaceae > Claviceps > Claviceps digitariae. Next base: position 16,077 of record SRPT01000557.1, read on the forward strand.
TTAAGCTTTTAAATATATTTTTTTAATTAAGGTAGGTAGATTACTTAACAATAAGGGCCTAGCTTAATTATTACTAGAATATTTAGTAGCAAATTACTAATGTTATAAAATTACCTAATATTATATAGGTTATGCAAACACTCTATGCTATTAAAAGCTTTATACTTAATATATATAATATATAGAAGATCTAAGGCTATATTACTAATAAATTAAAGAAAGTAAAGATACTAAAGTATTTTACTTATAAGTTTAATAAGCCTATAATAAAGTAAAAGTCTAACTTTATAATAAAAAAAACCTTATTTACTATAACTAGAACTATATTAAAATATAGTTATACTATTAAGGCAAGCTAATAAGGCTATAAGCCTAAGTTTTGCTAAAAGCTATATTCTAAGAAAATACCTAACTATATTAAGAAGAGTAAGAAAAAGACTCTTAATATAAAGCCTAAGAGCATAGCTTTAGTAAATATTATATAAGCTAGAAATACCTTTAGTAGTATAACTATAAGTGCTAATAATGCTTATATAGTGGCTACTAACTCTAATTAACTTAAAAGAACTAATTATATACTAAATATAGGCTATAATAATTATATATTTAATTTAATAAAGTGGTTTATATATCTTAATATAAATATAGTAGTTAGGCTAATAACTATAAGTAATAGTTAACTACTTATAATAAAAGGCATTAAAATAATAAAAATACCTATAGTAAGGGGCTATTTTAAGCTACTAAATATATAGCTTACCTTTAAAGCTAAAGTTAATATAATTTCTCCTAGCCTTCTTTAAAAAGCTAGCATTATTATAAATAGCTCTTTAAACTATTTAATTATAAAGTCTTCTTATTAAAGAGTTGCTTCTTTTTACTAAGCCTCTAATATTATAGTCCTAAATTTATATAAGGAAGAGCCTTACTTTAACTTTATAGCTTTGCCTATAAAGGCTATTATAAAGAATATAAAATATAGCCTTTTATATAAAAAACTTAGGCACGTAGGAAAGGATTATATTCTATATATATATAAAGAAGCTAGTATTTCTATTAATTCTATTTCTTTTTATAACTTTTATTATAAGGCTTACTATTTTATAAAAGCTAATTAAATTATTTACTATAAACCTTAGACTAATGCTTAATCTTTTTTATCCTATGTTTTTTAGGATTATATTATATATAAACTAGAGGGGTTTAGTGGAAAGAACTATACTTTATATATAATTAATATATATATCTATTTTTACTAGGTAATTCTAACTATAAGTTATAAGAATTTATAGAAAGCTATAGAGGTTTAGCAGACTGCTATAAAAAATATAAGTAGTAGCTTTACTATTAAGTGCTTTTATACTAATAATACTATAGAATTCTTAGGTAAAAAGTTCGCTAGCTATTACTATAAAAAAGGCATTATTTTATATACTAAAGCTCCCTATATTTTAGCATATTAAGGCATTATTAAAAAGGCTAGAAAAACCCTTATAAAAATAGTATATACTTTTATAATTAATACTAAGCTTTCTAATATTCTATAGCTATATATAATAAAGTATACTACTAAGATTATAAATCTATTACTAATAAATAGCACTAGCAGTAAATCACTATAATAAGCGTTATTTAATAAGGTTAGTTTAAATAATAAGGCATTTATTTAAAATCTCTAAACTTAAGGATATATTATATATATATAAATTCCTAAAGAAAGGTATATATATACTATAAAGATAGCCCCCTAGGCTAAAAAGGGCTGCCTTATAGGTATAGAAGGTTCTAAATATTATTTATTTAAAGTGTAGCTTCCTAAGAATAATTATATTATTAAGGCTTATAATATATACTTTTAGAAAGTATTTAATTATACTAATTATAATAAGAAAGATATTAAATTTATTGCTAAACTTATTAATCTAGCCTTTATAGAAGAAGGCAGAAGAATAATTACTTTACTATTAAATATAGCCTTAGTGGGTATATCCCTAAATATAGACTAATAACCTGCTACCTTAGTAGACTTTATTAAGTCTAAACCTTATAATAAATTAGTAGAAAAGCCACTAAAATTACATATATTATTTAATTAACTATATTTTAAGTTAACTACTCCCCCTAAAGACCCCCTAGAATATAATATATTACTATCTTAAGTGTAAATATTAAAAAACCTATTAAAATTACTTAATTTAGTATATATACTTACATCTAAACTATATAATTTAATTATAGCACCCCCTAAGAGTTATAAGCCTCTTTTTAACCCTAAACTATAGCTATAAGCCTTAAAAAAGGTGCCTTTTATATATAATAAGGAAATACCTAATGCCCTAGCTCTTATAACTAAGAAGTCTTTAGAAGTAGTTATAGCTAAAGTTAATTTACTACTTTATAGTAATTTTATTAAATAGGAATTAAGCAACCTTAGGAAGAAAAAGCTACTAAAAGATAGGTTAAAGCCTATTAATAATAAGCATAGTCTTAATACTTAAGGTATACACTGCTTAATACATATAAAAGAGTGTATTAACTATTTATATATTATAATATATAGGTAAAAATAGGCTTTTTCTATAAGTAAGTCTTTAAACCTTATAGTTATATATTATAATAATAATAAATATAAGGAAGATAAAGCTATAAATCCCTTATATTATATAATAATTATTAATATAGCTAGTATAGTAAATATAAAGATCCTAATACTATTAAATTAGTTTAAGGCAAAAGATCTTCTAAATTATTATACATTCTAGTGCCTAGCTAAGCTTAAAGAGCTAAAAAAGATATAGTAAAAAAATAGCTAGGAATTAGTTTACTTACTAAAAAATACTATAATCTTTAATAGTTATTAGGTTTATACTATTAAATATTCTATTAATAATAAGCCTTATCTAAAGGCTTAATAGGTAGTTTATAGTAATTAATATAATAAAGTATTTAAAAATAAAGACCTTTATACTATAGTTGCCTACTTAGTTTCTCTATATATATTTTATATACTAATTACTATTTATAATTTTAAGTAGTAATAATATAATATTATTAATACTTTTCTAAATGCTAATATAAAAACTAAGGTTTTTATATAGTAACCTTATAGTTATAAAGATAGTATAGGGTGTATATACTACCTTAATTAAGCATTATATAGCCTACTAATATTACCTCTTTAGTAGCTTAATAATATATCTACTAAGCTCTTTAAGTATAGATTTAGAAGACTTATAAGTAAGTTATATATTTTTACTTATAAAGACTATATTTTTCTTCTTCTTTATATTAATAATATTATTATAGTAGCTTTATTAAATAATATAATAGGTACTATACTTAACCTACTAAAATCCTAATATAAGCTTAAGCGCTTAAGGATAGTATATATATTCCTTAGTATATAATTTTTATAGAATTATAACTATTAAACTATTTTTCTTTATTAGAAAAAGTATATTAAATCTATTATTAAGCGCTTTTAAGTATCTAACCTATTGCTAGCTTATATACCTTAGCTACTATAGGCTAAGATTCCTATAAATTAAAAAGACCTTCTTACTATTAGTAATTTTATAAATTAGTAAAGAGAGATTAAATGCTTTAATTAGCTCTTTATATATATAAAACCTAATATTATATTTATAGTTAATAAGCTTAGTATAGTAAATTTAGCGCTAAAGTAATTCTATTAAAATCTTTAGAAGCACCTATAGTAATACCTTTAGGGAATAAAAAATCTTAGTATTTTTTTTAAAGGAAAATATACTTTAGGTACTAATAATTAAATTCTTTATATTTATAGTTATAATAATGCCTTTTATAGTAATAATATTATAATATAGCATTTTACTGCTAGCTATATTATTATACTTAATAGTAATGCTATTCTTTAGTCTTTAAAAAGGTAAACTCTTATAGCTTTAAGTACTACTAAGGCTAAATTTATTAATCTTATGCTTATAGCTTTATTTATAATTTAAATATTATAGCTTATTAAAGACTTTAGGTTTAATTAAAGCTACTTACTATTACTATTTACTAATAGTTAGAATATATAGGTAAATATAATTAATAAAAAGTATTATAGCTATATATAGTATATAGATTTATAATATAAATAGATTACTTAGAAGGTTATAAATAGCCTTTTTTATTTTAAATAAATTAGTATAAATTAAATAATTACTAATAGCTTTACTAAAGGTTTTAAATATATAAAGTATAATAATTTTATTTAAATACTATGCATAGTTCCTTAGTTAGTATTTATTATAGCCCTCCCTTTTTAATTACTAATTAGTATTATTTAATTAGACCTTTTTCTATATATTTTATACACTATTTTTCTTCTCTAAGTATTAGCTATTATTACTACTTATTTTCTTTATATACTTAGAAGCATAACCTTTTATATACTATATTTTCTTAGATTTTTAATATATTCTCTTTACCTTTTTTAAGCAAGTCTTTTATATTCTTTTATACTCTTTTTAAAATAAATTTTATATATATTTAGTATAGGCTAGTGGTTTAGCTATAGGGAAGGTATTATACACTATAGACCCTCTAATGTTCCCCTTATTAGAACCCTTAGATATAGTGCCCTAATATCTAGCCTTATATCTTAGGCATCTTGCCTAAGACACCCACTATATACATTTTAGGTAGCTAGAGTGTCCTCCACTAGATAGAATATACATCATGCACCATTACTAGA
>SRPT01000558.1:0-20764 GCA_018360205.1 Claviceps digitariae
AAAAAAAAAAAAAAAAAAGAAAAGAAAAGAAAAGAATGGGCGTGAATAGAACAAATATGCTTCGACATCAAATCAAGCCCTCAAGCCCTCATCAAAATAGCAGGGGGCTTATTGTTCAGAACCTCGTCAATCTCGTTCATAATCTCGGGCGTCAACTTGTCCACGGCCGCGACGGCCCGGCAATTCTCATACACCTGCTCGACCCTGCTGGCTCCCGTGATGGCCGTGCTCACGTTGGGATTCTTCAGCACCCACGCCAGCGCCAGTGTGCTCAGCTTCATGTCGAGTTTGTCCGCAATAGGCTGCAGCTTGTTGACCTGCTCGACAATGGCGTTCCACGTATCCTGGCTGGTGCGCTGCCAGTACCCCTTGATAAACTCGACGCTTGTCTGCGCAAAGCGCGAGTCCGCGGGGATGCCATCCTTATACTTGCCCGACAGAATGCCCTGCCGCATGGGAGACCAGACTGTCAAGCCGAGGCTGTTCTCGCGGTATAGATGTGCGAATTCCGTCTCGACCTTTTCACGCTGAAGCATGTTGTACGCAGGCTGCTCGGTGACCGGCCCAATCAGACCCAGCTTGTCGGCGTATCGCCATGCCTGCGCTATTTCGTCAGCATTCCATTCCGACGTACCCCAGTAGAAGGCCTTGCCCTGGTCGATGATGTGGTTGAATGCTCGGACCGTCTCTTCCATGGGCGTTTGGCGGTCGGGTCGGTGGGCGAAGATGATGTCGACGTATTCGAGATCCATGCGCTTGAGAGAGGCATTGACGCCCTCGATGATGTGTTTCCGAGATAGTCCCTTGTTGTTGACAATGTTGTCTCCAAAGGCCTGACCCCAGTACACCTGTCAAACTTATCGTCAGCGAGCCAAGTCTAAATCTATTTGCAAACCAGAAAGTTGCCGCCAACCTTTGTCGAAATGACAAGATCGTTTCGCTTCCAGCCAAACTTCTTGATAGCTTCTCCCATGACGATTTCCGACTCTCCCTCAGCGTACACCTCTGCACAGTCGAAGAAGTTGACGCCGCAGTCGTAAGCGGCCTTCATGCAGGCAAAGGTGCCCTCTGTTGCCAATGAATCAGTCAGCTACAAATGTATTTCTCTCGTTTCCCCCGCAATCAATCGCATCGTGGTTCGACGCCTTGTTTTCGATAAAGCATTACCTCTGTCGACATGGCCACCGTACGTGAGCCAACCTCCCAAGGAAATGGAAGAAACCTGGAGCCCAGAGCGACCCAGGAACCGATACGTCATCGGCGGCATATCTTGTGGTTTGGACATCTTGAGCGAGATATTGAAAGGAAATTGCTCCGAGTACTGCTAAAGTATGTGGAAGAAAAAAAAAACTTGGCAAGTTGAAACTGTGCACCCGTCCTTTTCTTATCTAAAAGATGTGTCCACGGGAGAAGGAAGGGAAGGAGGCAGCGGTTGGAGTTTCTGTCCTTTCTACGGGTCCGCAATCCGTATATCAAGTACTAGGTTGGCTTGATAAAGGCATCATGGACGTTCTGGCGCACGCGGGGAAGGCGGGCCGGAAACCTGCCCCCCGCGCCTTCCCCCCTAAACCGAGGGCATGCCCCCCGCACAAACATCCGGCCCAATCACTCTGGATGGCCGAGAGTTGAAACAGCAGCCACTTTCCATTCTACCGGGAGCGTCAATGAATTGTGAGCCAAGACATGTTGTTTGCTCTGCTCGACTTTCTCATTGTAACACTCGCCGTGAAGTCGTGAATGCCAAGCCGCGCGCTGCTCTTCCCGCTCCCTGACGATCCGAGTCCGTGGTGAAGTCGTCTCCGTGAACGGGTCAGCTCGGCGTCTCCAATTGCAGTCCCAGGACAATTGACGAATAATTTTACTGTCGCTCACGCGCGAGTCAGTGATCTTCGTCTCGCGGTGCACTTGCCTCTGCGTGAGACAGCGCTATGAGTTCAGCAGAAGTAGCGAGCCCATAAAAAATGAAGAATAAAAAATAAACATGAGAACGACACAAACCCACTGTACAATGTACGTCGCCTTGCGCGAAGGACCCCCGAGGAGCCCCGAGGGACCCCGTTCTACCAAGTCCCGACCCCTTGATTCCTCGGGGAAGGCTTCATGGTCGGCCGCTCGACTTCACTAAGGTGATGCCCTCTTTTTCAGATACATGAGCTGGTCTTAAATTTATCGCACCAGAACCGAAAAGGCTTCCGCCGATGCGACCGGTGTCAACGCTGTCGCGTGACCGTGCCTGGGGCTTGCAGACTAGTCACCCTAGATGGATCCGAATCTCGACAGTTGGCCCTATGGCCAGTTTACGGGAACGCTGACAAGCGACGTGCTTTATTCTGCAGTCGTGCTCAGGCGAAGCCTCGTCATTGCGTTGAAGCTCAAGTGTTGTCAGTTGCGTTCCAGCCAATGTTGTATGGCACTCATTAGTTTCTTCTACTTGAATGTCATAGACGACGTCCGAGAGGGCCTTTGATGGGAAATGAAGTGACCGCGATGACGGAGTTTTCCACGTGCTTTCGGCAAAGAAATTGTTTCTGTGACAAGTGGATTCCATGCTGAGTCGCCGCCGCGAAGAGCTTGTCGGAGTTTCGTGAAGTTGCCATTCTAGAGGACCGTTTGGTTTGCGAATGACAAAGGCCATTCATTTGCCGTGCCAATGTGCCAAAGCAGTCATCTTTCTCTACAGCAGTTGTTGGACAAGTTATCACAACTTCAATTCGCGTCTCCATGCTTTACGGCAGCGCACTGACATTGCATCAAAGAACTCCAAAAAGAAGGCGACATCAACAGTCGGAACAAAAAGAGGAGGCCGTGAGTGTCTCGTTCTCAGACCTTCATCAGAATTCGAGAACCAGATCTGGAAGAGACGGTCTGGCAGTAACGCACCAGCGCGTACTGGCCGGCCCACACTCAAGTATTCATTGTTGTTGTCTGCGAACGATCGATGACAGACACGACATCAGCGAGAAAGACCGGCCCTCTGCTTTGCTGGCCTCTTTGGACTGGACTTGTCTCGGATGAATCGAGGTGGACAAAAAGGCACTAGCTGAAGCCTCCGTTATTAGGCCGATCCTGCCCAGTCTCTAGACCAGGCAGCCGCATGAATGATATTATGTGCCTCGGATGGCCGATGGCCAGGGGTTCGCTGGCCAATGTAAGATCGGAACATGTCGAGGATCGAACATGTTGAGTTGGGTATTGACAGATGCATGCTTGCATTTCGAAAAAGCCCGATTGTTGTAGCGTTGTTGGGGAGAGATTGGATTCCTGGCTGCAGGAGCGGCTGCCGAGTCAAAGCAACAAGAAGAAAAAGCGCGCAGCCCGTCCGCCTTGCCTCGCGGGCGTGAGGACTTGGGAGTATCAAAATAGGCTTGACAATTTGTGACAGGTTTGTTATGATGCTATTTGACGCGTTGCGGACGAGATGAAAAAAAGATAGCACATGAAGAGCCGCGCATGCGCGTCCCCGTTGGTGCACTGAATTTGAATCACTGATGACTCGGCGCACACCTTCCGGCTAGCAGCATTGATTCCAGTATCATGTTGACCGGTGCCGTCGATGGTATGATGGTACGTCGTTGCGTCGACGGTTTGATTGATTTCGACTTGACTCTTGACTGCATGCGTCTCGATGTTGCCTGGCCACCACCCACCCATCAGATACATCCAGTTGTTCAACCAGCAACGTCAACAACAACAAGATGGAATTGGGGGCGGTGCTGTGGGGCAGCCCTGCCTGGATGAATTCAGGAACCCGTCAGCCAATGTTGTGAAAGAGGACACCCCGGCAGTGCACAGTGCACGCCACTGTACCACGGTACCTTTGATGCACGCAGCCAGAGACTGGGCTGAGATTGGTTGACGCGGGATGACCTGACCCATATCTGTTTGCGTATTTGCGAGTTGACCTGGGATTTTTTTTGGTGAGCTCGGCAAGGTCGTGCTTGGCGGGAAGGAGCCTGCCAAGTCTACTGTACTTAGGTACTTAGCTACTTACCTACCTAGTAGATACTCATGCGAGTATCTCAATATGACGAGTACATACAGAGCATGTGCACAGTACCAGTTGAGCAAGCACCTGGCTAATGACTGAACTGAAGCCTCATACACCAGACTACTTCCTATCTCCTTGGTACTTTCGAGTGAGTCTCGCAGCACCGAGCGGCCTAGCTGATCTGGGAGTAGCCTCAAGTGGCTGCTCGAAGCGGTGTGGTCTGGTCTGGTGCCTTTGCCGTTCTGGTGATGAGCGATAGCTGATTGATCACGTCTCCGGATTGCCTCGAGGACTGCCTCCCGTGCCGCCGCCGGATGGGTTGTCAACATTGTAACTGTAACTGGCGACGCTAGCAGCTAAAAGCTGCTGGGCTATTGGCCTCAGTAAGAAGTACAAAATGTTCGGAATTACCTACGACCCACTGTAAGTAGCCACATGCAGAGCCCGCCAGAGCCAGTCAGCATCAATAAACGTGGGCTTGGCCGCTGTTCTCGTCCCAAGCACCGTCCAGTCGAGTCCAGACTGGACTGAAGAGTGCGTGCCCAGCCAGCCTGGTCCACCTGCAGCCTGGCCACTCAGCCACGCAGCCCACATGCACACTCGACTGCCCTGACCGTCTCTTGCCTCCTGCTGGCTGGGCCCCATGCTTGCTGGCTCAGCGCCAGGCCCGACGCGCCAGGCCCAGCAGCAGCCAGGCAGCAGGCAGGCCCATGTATCCGCAGAGTTTGCCGGCATGCGTCTCCCTCGTCCCCCTCGGACAGACCAGACACTCTCCACTCCGCTCCACGGCTGATTCTGTGGTTCTGGTGTCCAACACCCGAGACGAGACCCCAAGCTTCTTCCCTTTGCATCGCCCGCTCCTCCTGCACCAGCCTCCGGCATCACAGGCAGACAAGACAGACTTTGAAATTTGCATTCCAACCAGGCGCTTCCCTGTGCCAGCTTCTCTCGCACGGCGTCCCAGAAATGGTTATTCCTGCCTGTTGTTGCTGAATTGCCCGCTTCGACACAACCAAAGCGCCTGTCGCCCGGCTGACCCCGGTGCCCCCTTTCTCGTCGCCTGCCAGACCTGCCAGTCCAGACAGACCACCACACTGGACAGACCACACTGGACAGACCACACTGGACAGACCACATTGCCCCGTTCCGCCGACTCCTGCGTGCCGCGCCTGTTCCTGTTTCCGCCCACCGCTCGGATTGACGACGCAATATACCAAGTAGTTTTTTCCCCTTTCCCCCCTGTTATCCTCCTTCTGTCAGTCCCCCTTCGTCGGTCGATTCGATCCTTTGGACACAACAATCTTCGTCTCCCGACGCACGAGGCCTGCCCCGAGGCAGCCCGTTTCGACTTTTCACCATGGCTTCGTCGTCGTCCAATGTCGTCGGCGTCCACTACCGCGTTGGAAAGAAGATCGGAGAGGGTTCCTTTGGTGTCATCTTCGAGGGCACCAATCTGTTGAACAACCAACAAGTGGCCATCAAATTCGTATGCGAGCCACCTACCCCCTCCGCCAGCATGCCGCAAAACATACTGCTGTCGTTCCTTGTACGCCGCCTCTCTGGTTTTTACTGACAAATGCGTAAAGGAACCTCGCAAGAGTGACGCTCCCCAGCTCCGAGATGAATACCGAACATACAAAATTCTTGTCGGGTGCCGTAAGCCTAACCATCCCATTGTCCAACACATTATTTCGTTGTGACACATTCAACATCCAAACTGACACTCCACTTCAGCCGGCATCCCCAACGTCTACTACTTCGGTCAGGAAGGTCTCCACAACATTCTGGTAATTGATCTGCTTGGCCCTTCTCTTGAGGATCTCTTTGATCATTGTGGACGTCGCTTCACCATCAAGACTGTAGTCATGGTCGCCAAGCAGATGCTGTCCCGAGTCCAGACCATCCACGAGAAGAACCTTATATATCGAGATATCAAGCCCGACAACTTCTTGATTGGACGCCCTGGCACCAAAACTTCCAATGTCATTCACGTCGTCGATTTCGGCATGGCTAAACAGTACCGTGACCCCAAGACGAAGCAGCATATTCCTTACAGAGAACGCAAGTCTTTGTCCGGAACCGCGCGATATATGAGCATCAACACCCATCTAGGCCGCGAGCAATCGCGACGTGATGATCTAGAGGCCCTTGGCCATGTCTTCATGTATTTCCTCCGGGGCGGTCTTCCTTGGCAAGGCCTCAAGGCTGCCACGAACAAGCAAAAATACGAGAAGATTGGCGAGAAGAAGCAGACCACCGCAATCAAGGACCTTTGCGAGGGCTTTCCCGAAGAATTCTCAAAATATTTGACCTATGTTCGAAATCTGGGCTTTGAGGACACTCCCGATTACGATTACCTCCGCGACCTTTTCACTCAGTCGCTGAAGAACACAGGCGAGGTTGAAGACGGCGAGTACGACTGGATGAAGGTTAGCAAAGACTCGGGAAAGGGGTGGGACTCAATGAAGAGCCATGGGCCTGGCTACCTTCACAACCCAAACGTTCGTCCCGGCCCCTCTCAAATGGAACTGCACAGTGGCCATCGTCCTGGGAATACCACGGCTCACCAGCAAGCACAGAATCTTACTGTCGGGCGTTTAAACGCCGCACAACCACCCCCTCCCTCACCGATCAAGCAGATGGCCAACAAGAGAGATCGGCCAAACGCCCCCGGCGCGATATCGGCGCAGAGGCTCAGTGGAGTCGGTGGTCTCCGAGGTGATATGGTTACCCCGGCTGGCTCTACTCAAGCTCAATTCCAGAACAGTGCTCAGAACCTACCACAGAGAGGACAGCAGCAAAGTCCCATGATTGCTACGGGTCAGGCTAATAGCCGACCGACAGAGCCTCAACCCAGCGGATTCCAAAAGTTCATCAAGACAATCTGCTGTGGCTAGATGCCTCCCATGAGCTTTGGGGATTGCTTTTGCATATAGTGCTGCGTTAGCACTCCAAAGGTCATTGTTGATGGCGTCCGCTTTCCATCACCATGTTTCGCTACTTGTCGGCAGGGGCATTCTGTATTGAGGCCAGCAATAGCGACATCGGGCGGCAAGGCGAGAGGCTGCTTGGACTCGTATCCGGAACCTGGCAGAAGCAATAAAATGACGGAATCTCCCAAGTATATCAACCACAGATCCCAGAGGCGACAAATGCAGAGTGCCTTGAGACGACGGCGTAGACGAAGCCGGAAAGAGTGGCGTCTCTACCGTACGTGGAACACGGATCCGACCAAAAGTGCAAGCAGGGTCTAGATATAAAAAGCACTGCATTATTCGATGGCGCGCGTTCTGCCCAATTTCTTACGACTAGAAAACAACAATAATAACAAGAAAAAGAAAGAAAAAACATGATCGGAGTCAGTCCTAATTAGAGGCAGTGCCCTCTTCCGTCCGGGAGAAGCTATTGGGGTTCGGGACAAATTTCCTAGTCTTTTTTTTTTCTTTTCTTCTTACATTTGATACTCTTACGTCAGGCATTCCACAACGAAACCGTATTTTTTTCTAAAAAAAAAAACAAGACAAAAAAAAACAAAAAAAGAGAAAGCTTCATGTCAATACATCGCGAAGGACGGCGCTAGGTGGTCACGATACAGGTAGCATACTTGGGCTATTGCGCACAATTTCACGTTTTTTCCCGCTGTCGGTTTTTCCTTGTTCTTTTATCATTTCTCTATGCCTCTCCTCATGGACATCAGACATACTCGATACTTGATACTTACGACTTCGCCCGCCCTCTTCACATTATTCTACTATCAAAGACACACACACCATTATATAATAAAAGGGAAGCCTTCAGGAGCTTTTGATGGAGACTTTATTCTTTCCCCTTTCGTCCTACCGCTACCGGGGGCATGAGAGTAAAGGGACTGCAATTGGTGTTTTTTTGTGTTTGCGGCGCATTGCCTGACGTGGGCGTTATGCCAATTGCCAGCAAAAGCCAGCGAGCAAGCACAAGGAGGAATTAAGCAAGGTATAGCGCGTTGACAGGAATATATAGGCTGGGTCAGGAGTTTCTCTTATGGTATACATTGTAATGGAATTAAAAAAAACAAGTTTCAACTATTGCAGTGCAAGCAGGCTCCAGAGCTGAGGTGTTGTTTTTGGTTTTGCTACACATCATGATTCGTTTGGATTGTGCATGGGAATTGCCCCTCGATTTGATGAGATGAGAGCAACCAATGCATGCATGATGTGATGCCAATGAGCAGAGCGCACCACCCGCATTTTTTAAGGTGTCTAACGTCCAAACAAAACTATTACCTTGAACGCATTCCATTGAAAGACTACATACTACATTGCCGGTCTGATCTCATAAATGCGTTTCTACCAAACACCAGCCTGCCATGTCCCCCGTGTTTATCGTGTTCGTGCTTTTGGAAAAAAAAAGAAAAAAAAATCACCAAACATGTCAACACCCATCCACCTCACCAGATTACGTTGGGAAGTCCCTTGTGCTAAGCGACCAAGAAGACAGTCCAATAAAATAGAAAAAAGGAATTCTATTGATAGTCTTGGGATGATGATGTCCGCGGAGAAAAGAAGTAATTCACCGCTTTGAATTAGGGAGATCCAGTGGATCAAACGCCTTAGGTGAGCTTCTGCTTGATGAAAAAGTTTCGCAGATGTGAAAGTTGCCAGGCGCAAGTGACTCCGATAACAATGAGCTGGATGAGGATCCAGCGAACGACGCGGGCATTAGTGGACTCGGACTGGTCTCTGAAGTCGGCTTCGCGTTCCTAGATGGTGTGTGAGTAAGCAGGAACTATATTTGTTGCGAGGTGTGTGTGTGTGTGTGTGTGTGTGTGAAAAAGGACAGGGAACACTGAATTGTGCGTATCTATGTGGTTTGCCTGGTTCATATTGACCAAAAAAAAAAAAAAAAAAAGAACGCCCTCTTTGGTAAATCTGCTCTCGTCGGATATCGATCAATCGAGCATTGAGGTCCTGTACTCGCTCCGCAAGACTCTGCAACTTCAACTTGTCGCTGCTCTCAATGGTGCCGGATTCGCCAATCGCCACATCCAGCTTCATTTTGATGCCGCCATTGGGCGAATCGGATGACAGCCACGAGGATGAACCGCTAGAGGAGGTGGGCACAAAGCAGATCTTGTGTTGGCCGGGCTCGTGCGCCGTGAAGGTGAAGCGGCCGGAGGAAGAGCCTTGCTGGGAGACGATGCGGTGGTTGTTGTCGAAGACTTCCTGTTTTTTTCAAAGAACAAGAAAGTGGTTAGTTGCAAGATTTTTGAGGATGTACATGTATGCATCTGCGTGTTCTTGAAAAGAAGGAAAAGTATCTCTCTGTCTCTCTCTCTCTATACAGGTAGATACTTGTGGTAGGTAGTCGGAGAAGCCAAGGCAGAGAGAGGCACGTACATCGACGAAAATATATATGCGAATACCGCTGTGCTCTTGCCACGCGCTAACTCGTTCGTCATACTCTTCCGCTGCGTAGTGTCCCACGACGAGGGTGTCCTTGGGGAGGTCCTCGAAGAAGCATTTTTGCGAGGTGCCGTCGATGTAGAAATACAACGCCTGGGCGGCCATGGCCATCGACAAGAGAGGGAGGAGGTACTTCATTGTGCGGAGGTACGCGGTGTCTGGAGAAGAGCGATTCTTGCTGTGTCCTGCTGATGTTGTTTCCTTTCGATGGGTTCGAGCCCTCCGAGACGCGCCAAGAGAGAGGGGAGCAAGGGGCTGTCGATGGCGAGGGTGTGCGATCACCGGGAAGCTAATAATTTGGTGTCACACAACTTGGAAGCTGCCACGGTTCGAAAACGGCACATGCGGCTACCAGCGCAGGACCAACCAGAAGTGAGTGGTTCTGGCTGCCAGCTGGCGGCTTCTGGTGACAGCACCGGGAAGTCACGTGCACGCTGCTTCTCTGGACGGCGAGTCACACAGGTGATGGTTCCGCTGTGGGCAGTAGGAATTCGGGGCAAACAGAAACTAGAAAGAAAAAATAAAACAAATTTCCAACGACGACACGAACCAAATCGAGAATTCGACCGGTCTCATCTGAACACCTCCTCGGGCGCGCGTCGACTTTGAATGCAACTCGGGGCTTTGCCTCCCCTTCACGGAACAATCGCGCCATGACGTTCGTGGAGAATCGTGCATGAATCCATTTTGCCGATATGTTGTATTGAGAAAAAGAATTCCTCTGACGAAAAGGAGAAAAAACTGTGCAGCAAAATCCGGAGAACTGTCCAGGGACAACGGGCGCGAGGCTCCGAAAATAAAATATGTCATCCTCTGATGTCCGCGATGTTCTTAATCTGGGGGACTCCTCCGGATCGCGACCGTCGAAAAAACAAAAGACGACTGGGGCGCGACCCAACATCAAGGGCTTGGCCCGCGAGGTTCTCAATCTGGGAGGCGATAACCCCATTGCTATTGTTCCACAAACCACACAGTTCAAGAAGCGACGATTTGTGAGCCGGAAACCAGCTGCGAAGTGGGAGCTACGGCGGTTCAGAAACTCGGGACGCGGTGACCAGAGTCTGGTTTTGAGGCATTGGAGGCGGAAAGATACAAAAGATGAATCGGGCGCGGCAGCGAGTCAAGATACTCGATCAGTAGGAGGAGGGGATCAACTGGAACAAGAAGGCGGAGGAGGCCAACAATTGAGCAACCAAGGGACCTCTCAAGTAGGAGAGGTCGAGGACTCGACATTTGCCAAGTTTAACGTCAAAGTCCAAGTGCCACATTACAGCAGAGACCAATACTCGGTGTCGCTGCAGAACGAGGACTGGACCATGGAAGAAACAGACTACCTGATGGAAATGGCAAGCGAGTTTGACTTGCGCTGGGCCGTCATTTGGGATCGATACGAGTGGACACCGTCGGCGATGAATGGAGAGACCGACGCGGACGGCGATGAGAGCAAGGCCGTTGTGCCGGCTTCGCGACCGCGATCGATGGAGGATTTGAAGGCGAGATACTACGAGGTGGCCGCAAAGATGATGGCGGCTCAGAAACCCGTCCAGTACATGACGCAGCAAGAGTATGCGCTGCATGAGCTGATGGCGCATTTCAACCCTAAGCAGGAGAAGGTGCGCAAGGAGTTTGCCATCAACACGCTGTCACGGTCAAAAGAGGAGGCTCGCGAGGAAGAGTCGTTGCTACTGGAAATCAAGCGGATCTTGGCACGAAGTGAGCGCTTCAACGAGGAGCGGAGAGAGCTGTACAACCGTCTGGATTACCCTCGGGCAGAGACAGACATTAGCAGCTTCAAGTCGTCCGCGGGTCTGCAAACGCTGCTACAAAACCTTATGAATGTCGATAAGTCCAAGAAGAGAAAGTCCATCATGGGTACTGACGGGGCCAACACTCCATCCAACGGCAGTGGTGGCGGCGCTGCGGCTGCGGCTACAGGATCGATCGGAGGAGGAGGAGGAGGAGGAGGAGGAGGAGGTCAAGCATCAGGAGCACAAGCAGGTGCTCAGAATCCGTCTTCAACGGCCAACGATGCAGGCAGACGAGACAGCGCAGCCGCCTCAACGGCAGCCACACGTGAGTCCACGGCTGCGACGTCAACGCCCACAGCAGGCAGCAAGAAGGGACAGCAGCATCAGCAGCAACCGCAGCCGCAGCAGCAACAACAACAACACCAACAACAACAAGAGAAGCAGCAGGCCCTCGAGCGCAGAAAGCTTACCAGCGAAGAGGAAGCCGTCTATGGCGTCACGCACCACGACCGCCTCGGCTCCGGCCCTACATTCCGCACCGAAAAGATCAACAAGCTCTTCTCGCACAAGTCCCACCAGCAACAGCTCCGTATCACCAACACTCTCAACGAACTAGACGTCCCCGCCAAGCTCGCCATGCCCACAGCCGCCACGACGTTCCAGTACGAACAGCTCCTCGCGGCAGTTAATAGCCTGCTCGACGCCCGGAAAGTGTCCGACAAGCTTGACGCCGAGATCAAAATCGAGCTGGCTAAAAAAGCGGAGCTGGAGAAGATACATGGACCACCGCCATCTCCCGCTCCTGTCTCGTCGGGTCCGGAGAAGGGGTCTGAAGACGAAGACAAGGTGGCCAAAGTAGATGAGGACAAGAAGAACACCCTTTCTTCTACCTCTGCGTCTACCTCTGCGTCTGCGTCTGCGTCTGCGTCTACTTCTGCTGCCACCCCCACTACAGAACAGAAGAAGCTCGACGGCAGCAGCAACAACACCAAAAATCATGACACCGAGGACGCGGACGCGGATTCGGACGCGAACGCAGCCACCCCAGCAGCGGCGGTGCACTCAGAGGACAATACCGAAACTGCGCAGCAGGCAGAGGACACTGACAACGTTACCAAGCAAGAGCAAGAGCACGGGCACAGCCAGGACAGCACCAAGGCCGGGGACAGAGAAAAGACAGCTCCCCGATCAGTGAGCAGTGGGTACAAGCGCAGTGCAAGCGTACTAAGCAGCGTCAGTGACGCCAGTGCGAAGAGACAGAAAAAATAGCGCATTTTTTTTTCCTGAACCCCGAGCAGACAAAACCGCTGGTTGCTCCTCGAACGATGCGCTGGGTCTTGAAATCGTGGTCTCTAGAACCATGTTTGCGCTGCATGTATACTATAATGTTTGGTCTGGTTCCTTCCTCCTTGTCCCAGTGGTGGGGGCATGGAACAGGGCGTACTGTTGTACTTTATATGGCGAAGGCCTCTATAGAGTGTATTTCTAGTATAGAACCTAATCAGGAATACGTTATGGCTTCCCTCTCCTCGCAATGGGCAGGGCAGTACTTCATCGGCAACGTCTATAGAGTGTTTCCAACGCGGAAACTCATCGAGAATCTCGGCTTCCTTCTACGAGGGTCTTCGTGTCGAAAGCATGTGCAGTACGATGCGTTTTACCGGGGGAGGATTGAATCACTGCTTCAGATGAAGCAATCCAGACATGAGGCTTTTGTTCTTTGCTTTACGAAGAAAGAAAGAATTAGAGAAAAAATTAGCAGGACGTGGTTTGACTGGACAGCTGTCTGGGCTCATCCATGACGTACTGAAACCATAGCAAGATGATTGCGCCGTGCCTGCTTTGAGTTTTCATGGTGGTGAGGACCTCGGTGGGGAGAAGTGTCTAGCACGATATATCCAGTTCTGTGCGTTTCTACACACGGGGAAGGCCCAGGGGAAGGGCTCGCGAAATAATCTACCCGTCCACACCATTCAAGGGACTGCATTTTGGATACTTGCGGCTATCTGGCGCGGAGCATGGACTCGTTGGCTTCTTCACGGCTGATCGTCATGGCGACGTGCTGGGGCTAGCGAAGGCTACGGAGCACGCTGGGGGTTGAAGGGCCAGACGTTTTTGTTTAGAGTTATTGTGGTGCTGTACGCGAATGAGACGGCTAGTAAGTAGGACGGCGGTGATTGAGAGGGAGGTGACGACATTGGTATGCATATGAAGCATTGGTGCGGGATGTACTATGCCTGTTACACTTTCGAGGAGGCAACGGGAGCTTGGCCGTCTGGAGTACTTGGCGAGGCGCTGGGTACTATATATATCTACCTAGTATATATACATGTGTGTGTGTGTGTGTGTGTGCATGTGGTTGGACAAAAGCGAAGCGAATGGATGAGCGAGCATCTGTGCCTCGCGCGGCTATCTTGACGAAACAGTCACGTTTCATCCATGCATCTCAGATTTTCAGGCAGAAGCGCAAAGAAACAGAAGAACGAGAGGAAAGAGACCATCGATATGGGTCTGTAACGCCTCGGCGGCTGAAACGGTTTTGGGGATGGATGGATGGCAGAAAGACTGGATGCTCTACCGTGGGAGGCCTCTGACAGTGGAAGCATCTGCCCAGACTAGCCACCTACATATGTATGTACATGTATGTATGTCCGAACTGTCCGCGGCAATTCAGGGCGTGCAGGGAACGTGACGCGGTGTCCTGGCTGTCATCACGTAGGGCAGTCGTCGGAGAGAGGTAGTTTGTCTGCAGGACATGGGCGGCTGCAGGACGTGGCGGCACTCCAAATATAGAAACGGCGTGGCTATAAATATCCCGAATCCAGCGGTTGCATGCTACATATGCACATACATATGTATGTAATATGCACATATGTACATAGGACTATCGTGCTGCCGCGTGGGCGCCAGGGTCACCGATGTCAGATGCCAGATTCTAGATGCCAGATTTTAGCTGGCAGTGGCAAAAAACTTCGCGAGCAGACGGCTAATTAAGGTGAAATATCTCCAAATCTAAAGAGCACATTGTGGGCATCTCGTACAACAAGAGGAGCATAGATGGCGGTAAAAAGTGAAAAAAAGAAAAAAAATGGCAGACAGAAAGGCATGAGACTGCCGAAAAGAGAATGGATGGGGGTGTGAGCATGTGAGATCAAGTCGGAGTTGTCGCCATGGGATTTGCTTCATGCGCGGGAGGGAGATACCCAATCGCTGAGAGATTCAGTGAAAGATGAGACATGTATTTTGGCAAATTTGGTGAAAGAGATGGCGTGCGACGGATGTACATGACAAGCTGGGCCGGAGGAGGAGGTGAGTATCGAGGACCGAGGCAGCTGACGTACGGGACGGGATGGGAATGTGGTATATACTACGCTGACCATGAGGTGCATCCGGATAGTATAGTTTCTGGAACAGAATAGTAAGGCTACTTACTATATTGGGTGTGGCGGTGATGGCGGTCTCTCAGGGGTATTGCTGATTCTTCGTGCTCGTAGGCTTTGTAGGAGCTGCAGATTCGAATTCGACTGCAAGTTGAAAATAACTTGGGCTTCACGATTTACACCCAACCATCTGTATGTACATATGTATGTACATGACAACATGGGCCTTACGCCATCTGGGAGAATACCAGACGACATGATATGCTTTCGCCACGTCTCTCAACGGGGTTAAACATGTCGAGGGCTGCCGGAAATAGACCTTTCTGTCCCTGTCTGCCACGGGGTATGATTGAGTACGACCGGCCAGGATGAGATACAAAGTGGTTGAGCACATGACCGACAAAGTCTGTCCGTCTGTCCGCCGTCGTCCATCCGTCCCATGCTGACCGCAAGTGCTCGCTCGTCCCATGGTGATTGGCTGCTTGAACAAACACTGATTGTTCTGGCACGTGCCTCTGTTCTCTTTGCTGGTGGAAGAACGGACTGTCTGGTGGCTTGTCTTGTATCCAGAGCGGGCCGCCGAGAGAGAACAGAGACACCGGTGACTTGCCATGTCGTCGCGCCGCGGCTGGCTCGTCCTGGAATACTGTGACTAGATCCTCCCGCGGGTGCGGATCGGTGAGCAGAGGGTGAAAGAATAACGGGCACACTCGGCGGTCCGTAATACGGACACATGCGCCTAAATTACCTACCTGAACACTTGATTATCTGATTTCCTGATGGATGGATGGATGGATGGATGGAGAGCCAGGAGGGCCAGCGTCGCAGCGGCTGCGGAACCCTCCCTGGCGGCATCCCCTGCGCGGATGCGCGCTTCTTCCCAGTGCCTTGGAGCTTCGCGAGAACAAGCCAAGCCCGGTCCGTGTTGGACTTGCCGATGTCGCTGTCGGCGAATCCCGTGGGCTGTTTCCTGTTTCATAACCTCAAGCGCCCTGTCGAACCTTGGACCCAGCCGCCGCCGTCTCCATTCGAGACTTTTTTTTTTTTTTTTTTTTTTTTTTTTTTCTCTGGCGGTAGTCGTTTTTGACATGCTTCAGGCATGCTTCAGGCATGACTCATGATGACGAGGAGCGCATTTTGTCTTTCAGCTGTGGAAATGTCCTTCAGACATGCAGTGCTTATCTTCCGCAGTGCTTTTGGTGCAGAAATTCTTTGTCGGGGTTGTAGTCCGGTATTGCCATCTCCGGCCGATAGCTCCATGTTGATATCGTCGTTTCTTGCGTCTCAGCGTAGACATTTACACAACAAGACATAGAAAAACGGTACAGAAAAGAACGGGCTTGACCTTTTGGAGGATTCCGTTCAACGTTGAACATTTCCCATCTGGTCATGCCTGGCCCGTCGCAGTGTTATTCATCATTTCGAGTTGCTCGCTGGCTGGCTGGCTACGAAGGCGCAGTTCCTTTTGGGATGAGCAAGGCCGTCTCAAGCCACACTGACTGACCTTTGTGCTTCATTACGAAAAGTGATGCTCCCTCGCAACCAGCCTTGTGTGATGAGCCAGCCCCACAGTCATCACTCATCACTCATCTAGAGCTGTTCCAAGTATTAGTACAACCAACCAATCATCTTGTGCCGCTAACAAAGCCACTTGTTGTCGGAAAAGTGAGACGTGGCTCTTCCTTTGCGACAAGCGCAGAAGAGAGACAAGCGCAAAAAGAACGTTTACATCTGTTGGCCACGACATGTCGCCTTGCCCGTCCATACTCCAGACTCACAGAGCAGCCGCCCCAGCGCTCAAACCCCGAGTTCCTGACGGGCAGATTTTGGCACTGTGACGAAAAAGAACGACTACGGTTTCTCTCTCCCGCTTGGTGGCCAACAATCTGTTAGAATAATAGGTGATGATGCTGTTGTGTCTGAGAGAGGAAAACAAACCTCGTGTTTCAAGGACTGGCATTTGTGTGACGGCTTGTCTTGACAGTCAATGGTGTGAAGCGAATGTGCGTGCATGTGTGCGCGCACTGTGGCATATGCTTGCGCGTGTGTGTGCGTGTGTGTGCGTGTGTCTCTCTGTGTGGGTCGCAAGCGGATCTGGCGTCTGCAGAAAAGAGCGTGGCGGAGCACAGCCGCGACTGTTATTGTCGTTGATGATACGAGACTAAGACTGTGTTTAGGCGCGGCGTTAATTTAATGATGGCGCCCACCCAAAAGTCAGACTCGGTCATACGCACGGCGTATCATTGGCCAGGGTCTCGCTCATTCATGATTAGTGGCAGGGAAGACGGAAGTGCCGTAAGTGACGCGACTTGTTTGAAACGAGCTCTTGGGAGAGGGGAGCCAACTTTTTCGACAAAAAAAAAAACGTGGCGGAAATGTCGGCGCGTCTTTTGCCTCTGATGCGGGTGAAATACGGAAAAAGAAAAAAAAAATCGGTAGACGAAACATTTTGTTGGAGGCGGCTGCACGGACACGGTTGTCTCGTGTAGTACAGACACCCTTGCAGTATGTGTACTAGGCAGATAGGTAGTCACGTTGTATCGTGTTCTTCTTGTGTCCAGTTCGCGAAGAGCGACCAAGTACCGTCCGTACCTGGGTACTGTACTCGTGCAGTTTCCGCGCCATGGCGAGCACGTAGTACTGCCGAGTTTCAAGCCTCGGGGACCCGTTTGTTGGCCCGGGACTTCATGAACGAGTGGCTGCGAGTCCTTGATGATGCTATAGCACGGCTCTCTTCAAGCTGGCGCGGCAGATGGCTGAGGCCGAGGGTTCTCTTTGCCCTTGGAGGGTAGAATTTGAATCGACTCAACTTTGGAGTATCGGGATTCTGGATTTCGGATACCTGGGTCTGGGTGGGCTCGCAATAACAGGGCAGCAACAGGGCAGCAACAGAGCACTAATGATAGATAATAGGCTATTGATGCAACAGATGAGTGCATGCATGATGGCACGTTGGCACTCTGGGTTGACCGAGATGCAAATGGCAAATGGCAAATGCACGACATCCAGGCCCAAGCACGTGTCGGACCAGCCAACATGGAATGCGTGCCGGGATCTGGTCTGCTCCCGGGGGAGACGAGCCAGGCAGGAGCAACCAGGCGGAGATGCCTTGGGAGGTTGAGAATCAGGGATAATTAATTGGCCGGGGGCGATGGCATGGACCAGAACACCAGAGACCCTGGTGTGTTGAATTTCCTCTTTTTTTTTTTTTTGCCTTTTTTTCTTTTTTTTCTCTTCCTTCTTTTTTTCGAGGCGCACAAAGGCCATCATTGAGTCTCACCCGTCACCCGTCACCCGCCATCCGTCACCCGTTTTGAACCGTCAACAGCTGTCTAGTCGCCGTCTGTCGCGGCAAACACGGCCCAGCCCAGCCCTAGTGGGCGCACCGTGTTCGGTGTTCGGTGGGTACTGTGCACATCTCCCGCCTTCTCTCGCCTCACAGTGCCCTCCTGTTTGCATATGACGACCAACCTGCTTCAAGCTTTAGGCTTAGCCAAGTCTCATCATGATGCAAGGACGCCGTCCGAAGCCCATTACTGCCATTTTCGAGTCGAGTCACCATGGTCAGATACTCAACGACGGCCCGGATTCAGTTTCACAAGAATGGCCTCGGACGACAGTTCAGTCCGTGACTAACATATGAACATTAAATTGCACAATACCTTTTTTTCCAAGTCGAGCCACACCGGCTGATGTGCCATCCTCTTCAACATTCATTGCGGAAGCATCACAACCGCGCATGGCCATGGCGTCCACCAAGGAAAATCGTTGCGGTCATGATGTCTTTGCAGTCTTGTCTTGCGGCTCGACGTACATATGTATGTTGTGAGTTGTGATGTTGTGATGATGAATCAACCATATCCACCATAAAATTCGACAAGACCAACTCAAAACCCGCTGAGTCTGCTGAATCTGTTGGACTTGGTGAGTCGTCTGCTCGATTTCTTTCAAGCATCTGACGCATCACAGCGAATTGGCTTGCGGTCAAGTGGTACCATGTTTTGAATGACCCAACATGACCCAACATGAAGCCATGTGCTCCACCTCCTGACCTTTTGCGAATCTCGTAACGGTCTCCGGCCCGACTTTGCTAGGCCTTGTAAAAACGAAAAGGCTCACGACGGCAAGAGGGAGAAAAGCATGGGCATGCCATGCTAGCTTCTTGGCCCTGACCACAACCAAGAAGCCGATTTGATGGGCTGTGAGATGCCCGGCTCGGTCGATACCGAAGAGAATATGCATGACACGGCAGAACAACGTCCTTGTAAGCTTGGTGGAAGCTGGATACTGCTTCTCCCAGCTGCCTCGTTTGTGCCGCATTGACGCCGTTATGCGTACGAATTCGTCCAGTCAGTCATGGATTGATTTGACCAGAAGAGGGCGGGCCTTTCATAGCAGCTGATATGCGCAACACCGGGCCGCCAGATGCGGACGGAGACACAAAACAAGAGGGAGAAAGGTTTGCAGAGTCACGGAACATGGACAAGCGAGCGAGAAAAGAGCTGCCGCAAGTAGAAGCGAGCGTTCAAGTGTTCACGTCGGCGTCGACGTCGACGTCGAAACGTTGCAGTCCAACAAGTGGTCAACACAAGGGTCACGCATTTTCTGGGTCCGACCCTCGCTGCCTGTGTTGCTCCTGCCGCAACACAAGCCGCGGCATGCACCCACACTATGCTCCCACGCCCCCACCGCACCCCACCCTACACACCTTCCTCCATGAGCACCCCGCCCAACAGGCAGAGACCAGAGACCTGCATCACGGTGCGCCTGAGCTGGCTGCACTCCGCCGGGTCCCGAGTGGTTCCGGTCAGCGTGCGAGCCCGCCCAGCAGGCCCAGCAGTGCGTGCCAACTGCCAACCCCCGTGAGCAGGCCCCCCTTACCCCACCCCTCCCCTGGCGCCCGCCGTGGACCTCCCCCAAGCGCCATGCCGCCCGATACATGCAATTGAAAAGGGGGGGTGGCGGAGGGGAGGGCGCAGAAATACACACACAGGCACCAGACAGCTTGCGCAGGGCTGCATGGGCACGGCAAGGAGGGCCACACGTCGCTAGTGGTCGCCTGCGGTCGCCTGAGTCGTCGGCGGTTGTCTGCGGTTGTCTGCGGTCGCCTGCCGTCGCCAACGAGCCCATCAAACCCGTGCGGTGCGCCTCCAGTTGGCGAACTAAAAGCGCGGCTTCCTGTGCTTGGCGATCAATCGTCTCTCGACTGGGCGCCCTGCCAGGCAAGAGTCGCTCGTACGCAGGTTCCAGTCGCGTTCTTTCCCTCTGCACCCGTGTGTCGGCTGTGCCTGTCGGCTGTCCGCTGTCCAGGGCTGCTGCCGCCTTGCTGTGCGCTGGCTTATGCCCGTCCCCTTCTCTCTTCTTCCCTGAAGAAAACGTGCGAGGTGCCGCACACGCTGCGCTTACCAACCGACCACGCCCCCCCCCCCCCGAATCGGACCTCGATGCTCACATCCCCAGTCTGGACGTTTTTCCTCTTCCCACCTTCTTTCTTCCTTTTATCTTGAACGACGTTCCTTTACGGCTCAGATCTCCCCTGAGTCTCCTTCCACTGTGAGGCTCGCTCTTTACTCACTCGGGAAAAAGCAGCTGCGGAAAACGTCGATCTGACGCGACGATACCACTCAGGGTTCCACCTCCACCACCCCTTGGGACCGACGCCCTCTTGCTCCCGCCTTCATCTTCAAGGTCTGCGAGGAAGCGTGCTCGCGACTCGACCATCGGCACACCACTCTGCCAAGGCTTTTCGGCCCAATGCAGTAACAAGCCCTCATCAAAAATATCACATCTCTGGCGCCGGTCCTTTGTCCTTCACTTTTCCTGACTGCCGGCCTGCCAGGAAAAGTTACGATACAGTGGCAACGGCACACGGCACATCCACAGCTAGTGCATCGGAAGCTCACCAAGTGTCCAAGGAAAGCTCCAAAGAAGTAATAGGCGCCTCTCAAAAGAAAGCCGAAAACTCTCACAACTTACAAGCCGTGGGCTGGATCCCGAACCGGCTCAGCCAGATTTCGCCTCAATAACTCTACTTCACCAAGTGCGCCTTGCGACCATAGCTGTCTTGGGAACATCAGACACTCACCAGGGCCTCGTAGACGGCTGACTCGTTCATACATCGTGACGCAACGCACTTGCAAAAATCGACCAACAACTCTCCTTGACTTCGCCAAAAGGGTAGGCATTGGCAAGCACACTTTTTTTTCT
>SRPT01000559.1:0-20762 GCA_018360205.1 Claviceps digitariae
ATGCACACGGTTCGGGCTGGTCCTGATTCATGGTGATGATGTGCAATGGTTCGCGTCGGACAGTATTGACATTGATGACTTTTTTTTTTTTCTTTTTTTTTTTTTTTCGTTTCTTAAGAATTTGTTCGTTTGACACGACTTTTTTTGACGAAATGAAACTCGTCGCATGAAACATGCCCTGGAGGTATTACGAATTGACGATCGGGGAGGACACGTAATTGCGCCTGGTGCGGCAAGACGATGTCGCTTCTTTGCGACCTTTTTTTTTCACCCTTTTTTTTTTTCAAAAAAAAAAAAAGAGCTTATGATTTACGACTTGCTTTCGATTCAGCTCGTTGACAGTTTGCATTTGCCATTTCTTATCTTGGGAACTATCTCTCGTTTGTTGGCATGGACTGTTGTTGGCGTGGACGGACAGCGTTTACCAGCTGATGGCTACTGGATTTTGTATACACACATACATACATATATATATTCGTTTTAGAAATATCTTGACATTCTGCTTCCATGAAACTCCTGCCCTATCCATGTATTAATTCAGACTCGTCTAAGCTCGTGCGCGACTGTGATTTGATTTGCGCATCTCGATTTTCAAATACCAGCCTCTAGGTACCTGGGTACAACTTTAGAAGTTGGTACTTACAGTGCACCCCTTGAATGATTTTACACATCTACATGACAGGGGGGAACGGGCCAATCATATACTATAGTAAGATTACGCTAACGTGGGGGGTACATTAGTATAACCTCTTTTATAGAGAGGGATAGGTAGCTATAGGTCCCCTTGCCTATACTTAATAGCCCCTGCTAACAGCCCCTGTAGTATCACGTGCGGGTGATCGCTAAAGAGGGGGGCTTGTACCTGTGTAAAATCATTCAAGGGGTACATTGTAGGAACGTACTGGTGGGGCGAACGCGGCAGACACGGGACACGGCTAAGATGGGCCCGTGCTTGCCGCAAGAACCAATCAGCCCCACGGCCGAGAAGCTCAAGCTAGCATGCATGTACGTACAAGAGCTACCAAGTATGCCAACTGCAACTCCTCGCGACCGTGGTTAAATCTTTCACGATGCAAAGGAGTCAGGACCGTCTCCCATCCCACGACGTCATTTGAACCCCAGTCGCTCATTCAACAGCTGCACGCATCTCAGGGCCCTTCCTTCTCTTCCTTTCCATCGACACCGCATTCCTCTTTCTTCTCTCCCTGCAGGGGAAAAAAAAAGGGACCCAGTGAAAAGGCGAAGCGTCGCAGGAACAGAAGCGCATCTCGCATTCCTCCTCATCGCCACGTGGAGAGCCATTTTGTCGGGCTTTGCCAGCACCACCCGAAGCATCAAGCCGTCCCAGCATCGACAACCCTCTCTTTTTTTATCCCCCTCTGATAACCCGCAGCGGAGACCTCCCGATCAATCAACATTTTTTTTTTTTTTTTAAAAAAAAAAACCGGACCTACGATCGGTCATGCCGTCGCCACGTCGATTGCGTCTCGTCTCCCTGGCCGTCATGGTCATCGTCGTCTTCATCATATTCTTTTCCTCGCGGTCGAGCCCGGATGCCCACGTCTCCCCAGACTTTTATCGCAAAACAATGGACGGCATGAAAAGAGAGGAGGATGCCGCGCAGCCTCCCGGACAGGCCATCTTCAATGCCAAGACGGGCCAGAAGGCGGGATACCTGCCCGCGGATAGGGACGGTGACGGCGATGTTGACGAGGACGACAAGAAGGCCGCGACAGTACGGCAAATGGCGCTGAAGCAGGCGGAGCAAAAGGCCAAGAACAATGCCAATAGCAAGGGCGGTTTGAAGCCCGATGTCCCTAGCGAGGTGGTTGGCAAGGGCAACTCGGCCAAGGGGCAGCCGAGGAAAGAGAAGATACAGGTGGTCCATGTGCCGGGCAAGGAGACGACGGAGCAGAAGCAGATCAAGGTCCAGGAGACCAAGGAGGCACACGAGGCTGAGGTTGAGTTGAATGCCATTCTTAAGAAATCGCCAGGTTAGTTTCCACTTCTGCTTTTCCCCCTTGCCGTCTCCCACTACCACGAAGCTGTATACGATCACAGTAACTAACCCAAAAAAAAAACCACAAACAGTCGTCATCTTCTCCAAGACATACTGTCCCCATTCCAAGCGAGCCAAGGGCGTCCTCCTCGAAAAATACATCATCACTCCAGAGCCCTATGTCGTTGAGCTCGACGAGCACCCCCTGGGCCCCGCCCTGCAAGACACTCTGCATGAAAAGACGGGCCGCGGGACGGTGCCGAATGTGCTCATCAACGGCGTCAGCATAGGTGGTGGGGACGACATTGTCGATCTCGACAACCATAACAAACTTGCTAGCAAGATTAAGAGGCTTGGAAACAAGCGCGTTCGGGTATCGGAGCGGTTTGGCCCGACGGAGAAGAAGGCCGTCAAGGGATGAGGAGCGCCATGCGCCATGAAGGGAGTAGGGCATGCCGAAAGGTAGCTTGTATTGGTCTTGGGTTCTTTTCCTTTCTTTTTATCTTTTTGTTTCTGTTTGTCTGCTTTTAATTCCTTTTGTTTTTCGCTTGCCCATTTTTCATTGCTGGTACGAATTGTTACAAAAAAGAGTTACGCGAGCTTTTTGGCCGGTCCATCTCAGTCGGTTGGGGCAATGCATGTCCTTTTTGAGCCGGGCTTGCTGGGACGAGCAGCCATGGACAAATGCATGGGGTACGAATGGAGTTTTGTTTTTATTATTTTTTATTCTACTTTTTCTTTGTTTTTTATTTCTTTTTTTTATTTTTATTTTTATCTTGTTTTTCCTTTTTTTTCCCTTTTTCTCTTCTCTATTCCCCCTTTTTGCCCTTTTCTTTATTTTCCCCCCTTTTTCATCTCAACTTCTTTTCTCATTATTATTAGGCCGCCATTGCTACACATGTATTCATTAGGGGGGCATCGTCTAGTCGAGGTCACTGGGGCACAAACGCACTGAGGAAACGAGGCAGCGGGGGCCCAGGTCGCAACGGGGAATTCCAGATTCCATGACCAGGCGGAGGATGCAATACCTATGTCGTGGGAGTGGTATTTGAGTGCGGGGTACAAGTCGAGATTGAGATGATGAATAAGAAGATGTTGTTTGTGAAGTTTTGCCTCTTTTTTTTTCTTGTTTTTGTTTCTTTTTTCTTGGGACTTGCCACGCACGGGCTGCATGCCATCCAGCCTCCTCAGGCCCTCAACCTGTTCAGAATTCCATCTCCATAGAGCAGAATACATGATCCGTTATCCTCAGCTCGCGTGGTGTGCTAGTTTGGTAGCATCTTGGTGTGGTGAGGAGTCTTGGGCTATATCTGTTGTGCTGTTCGGGGTTGTTGTGCTGTTTGGGTGATGATGGACCAAGATTGGCGTATCGTACGTATATGTATATGTATATACATGAATATCGCAGCCAAGTCCCTTTTGCGCTTCCATCACCACTACACAATATCTCGTTGCCCCTCGCACGGCATTCATTCATTGTACACTACCTACATGACGAGCCACCCAGTATCAAGTAAGAGCGCTGTTGGTCTGATGACTTTCTGATGGAGTAGCTGGTGCTTGAAATTTCGATTCCGACTTCATTTTCATGGGCCCGTTGGACAAGATGGCATCTGGGGCGCCAACTTGATGAATTCAATAGCAGCAGCAGCCAACAACGCAGCAACAATGACAGAAACGCACAGCAGCAAACAGTGCAAACCCCAACCCGTGTGCCTCTTTCGCACCCCGAACCAACACTCAAGCCACCGCGCCACTTTTTTTTTTTTTTTCTTAAAAAAAAAACAAACAAACAAACAAACATGCCCCTGGACATCCCTGGTGTTTCCGCTAAACTACCTACCCGTGAATTGTCTTTGTTACAAGCAATCTTGGTGCCGCACTACCAAGGTAATAAAGCCAACACTGAAGTACCAGATGATTTGTAAAATACATATACATACACATATATATGTATATGTATACACCCCAGCGCAGTTCCAAGAGCGGAGTGCCCAACCTTGGAGGTACAAGCCTCGCCGTGTCCACACGTCCACAATCCAAAAAGAGCCAAGCCAGTTTATGTGCCCGATTTTGCCTAGTAGGAAATCAGAGTACCTGTTTGGGGGGGGGGAGAGAAACACAATGGGACGACCTAAACTCTAAACAAATGCATGACAACAAGAGTAAAGAAAAGATTAGACAAGAAACGCCACGGGGGAAAAAAAGGGGTGGTTGGCGGAATAGGCCTTGTTGAATGGATCTGTACTTGGCGTGCCAGCGAGACGATTAGATGCACGCCTGCTTGTCGAAGAAACGTGTGTGAAATGACCAAAGCACCATGGTCCATATACAGTCACGGCCTCTCATCATCAACATCCACACACAGCCCGCCAAACCCATTCATATCACGAAATCCACTGCACAAACCTCACACCCCGTCCAAACGCCGGCTTTTTCACACCCAGACACCAGACATGACAGGCAGGTCCCAATCTCGCAAAAACCACTCCATATTGAAGCCTCATACTCACACTCCACCTTGGCCCCGGACATCCGTCTTGTCCCAATCCGTGTCGTCATGTGCCGTTTTTTTTTTGTCTATTTTAGCACAATACGTGGCCAACACACGGCATGACACGGCATCAATGTATGTTATATCCACATTTATATCCACAGGCAGAGATGGAGAGTGTATGTGTGTGTGTGTGTATGTGTGTAGGCAGGACTTGACGGCCACGCCCGTTCACATGCCAACCAGCATGACGCATATGGCGAGAAGGTTTTATTTCATCTTCTTTTTCGTGTGTTTTCTCTTTTTTTTTTTTTCATTCTTTCGTTTATTTTTTTTTCTAGTTTTCCTGGAACGCTGCGCTCCGTGTATGCTTGGTGGATGCTTTGCTTGGTGTTTTTGTCTGGTGCATCGTGATTGCTGCATCATGCATGACGCCACATCACTCATCCCCCCCCCCAGATAGATCTAAACAAAACCCCTACCCAACCCGCCACCTAGGTACTTAAAGTAAGTACTTGGTACCTAAGTAAGCCAGTAAAGTACTTACCTACATGTACCCAAATTAGGTCGTACTTAGTAAGCTAGCCTCCCCCTCTAGCGCAAGCTCTTCAAAGAGCTAGTTGGGACGCTCCCCGCGGCTAGTCCAGGCACCGGCCCTAATCCCGGTCTACTTGGGCAGCCCCCAGCCCGGTCAAGGACGTCATTGGAGAGGACAACCTCGGGCGGATTGCGTGGCAGCGTGAGTGCGAGTGTGAGTGTGAGTGTGAGTGTGAGTGTGAGGACGATGAGGTCCTTGTCAAGGCGTCGCCATTTTCAAAGAGCTCAAGAAAGGACGGGGCATGGATGATGAGTGCTCGTTTGATGGCGTGGAAGTGCACGGGAAGTACATACATATGTAAGCGCGCAGGAGTTGTATGGCCTGTGCTTGATTTAAACCTTTATAGCCTTGATATAAGTGCGCGACTGGCATGTGCCTTTGCATTACATCTTTACGCTTACATCTTTACTTGTCATCTTACTTCACATCTCTACATGCTTTACCCAGCACACACTTGACCCAGCACACACGCACACACTCTCCGCACACACATCAAATCAAGTCACGCATTCCCATTAAACACCTCCCTGCCTGGTACACCCATTCCATTCATTATCGCTTCTACACATCCCCATGTAGCCACCGCGGCTATCACCCGCGGAGGCGCTCCCTGATGCCTATGCTTGCTTGTCTGAGAGTTGGAAGGAGACGTTCAAGTCCAAGTCTGACTTCCTTCTGCCTCGCAATCCAAGTAGACGAGATTTTCTTTTAAAAGTGAGAGAGAAAGAAAGAAGAAAAAGGCAAGAGGAAGAAGAAGAAGAAGAGGGGAAAGGATAAGTACAATAAAAAGAGGAAATAGAAAAGATAAAAAGGAGGAAAAAGAGAAAAAACATAGCAAAGCAAATCCAGCCGTTGATATAGGGCGCTTTTCCTGGTGAGGGGGTTCCTCCTCCTCCCATTCTAGGTCTCTAGCATATCACGTATATACATGCGCCCCAAGTGACACACCATTATAACGCTTTTTTTTTCTCTTTCCTTTTTTTTTTTTTCGTTGCGACGACCCCCTGCCGCTCTCTCTGAGCACGTCACACTCCTCCAGATCGGATCCAGCGCCTGCTTTCCCAGCTTCACATGTCATGCATGTGCTGCCAAAACGTTGGACAGTGCACCATTCCCGAGTGATGAATCGGCGATGGATTTGGCACTCGGCGCTCGGCATTGCCGTTCTCCGTCTAGTCGGCCTTCCTCGGCTCGGATTCGTGTACCGATTCTTTTGTCCATGACTCAACATCCACGGCCTCATACTGGATAATAGCCAAAGTCTGGCGCCAAAGACGGTCGAGATAAATCCAGGGCGAAAGAAAAAAAAAACTTCATCCGTAGCCAGAATGGGAACCTCATGTAGACATGACTGAAGGACGTTGACTACTCAGTGACTCGGCGTCGGCAGCAGCAGCAATCATGATGACTCCCAGACATTGCCCTCGTCAAAGTCATGAGAGCACTCTAAGCTCAAGTCGAGAGACGCAAAAGAAAACCACACGAAAAAAAAAACACAAGAGAAACATGATCAAGAATGACGCGGCGGGAGACGGTGTAAAAAAAAAGAGAAAAAAAGAAAAGAAAAGAAAAGAAAAATAGGTATAAAAACAAGCAAAAGTCATCTAATAACACAAATACAGCTGAGAAAGATCCCAAAGGAAACTCATCATGATCCTCAGATTCAATGATGTGTGACGTCATACCTTGGACACTTGTCATCAAATCGTGTATTTTTTTGGGTTTCATATAGACATAGGGAAAATCAGAGAGAGAGGAAAAGGAAAAAAAAAGAAAAGATGGCTGCCCGCGCGACGAATGCCAATCCAAATCAATGACGGGTATCTCAGTCAGTCTTCTAATACCTCTCATGTCGATAGCCATTGACGCGAGGAGCATCGTATTGCACGCCCGTCATAGAATCAGGCCCGGCGTGGATGGACCGCAGCGGAGGCAGCTCATTTCGGTTGGGCCCGCCATATGGGTCATTTCCATAAGACGTCAACTTGGACTGCGAACTCTGGGATTGTGGTGGCGCCGATGGGGGTACTGAGGCTGGCGACGGCGGCGGCGGCGCGCCAGGTTGTCCATGCCCCGTCGAGTTCAGCTCTCCTCGAAGCTGAGCGGTTTCCATGCGCATGTTTTGGAGTTCCCGGCGCAGCATCTCATTCTCAGCGGCAGCCGTGTTGTAATGCGACTGAAGTAAACGAAGGTGATCATTTTGTCGTTGGTGTTCCGCGATGGCTGCGGTATTGTGAAGGACACGAGTTAGCACATATGCAATTTCATAGCGCCGAAACCTTTCTTTGCCCCCCAAAGAAAGAGGAGGGGGGGGGGGTCACCCCACTCCTCCATCCAACCTCCCCTGAACTAACCTTTGGTAAGGATTTCCCATTTTGAAGCCTTGGTCCCGCGTTCTTGTGGCATTAAATCTCTTAATTGGTCAAACAGCTCCTTCATTTCTGTTCGCCTCTTCCGTTCGGCCAGCTTGTGGCTCACCCTCAACTCTGGCGTCCGGCTATAAGGCTGTGACCCGGGTGGCCCGTTGCTTTCTTCAGCCTGCAAGTCGCTCAATTGCTTGTGGTGCATGGTGTGATGATGGACGGGGGGGAATTCGGTGGACATGTTGGACATGCGCGCATACTCGGCGCCGTCCTCCAGTCTTCGTTGGCCAGGCGGAAGTCTCGACTCGGTCGTGAACTGGCTACTGGCGATGGACTCAGTAATGCTGCTGCGGCGAGAGTCATCGTAGTGGCCAGGAGGCCCGACTCGTTGAATATCTTCTTCAGGAAAAGCCCAGGCCTGACCCTTTGTCGGCTCAGCAGCGCGGGCAATGTGACTAGTGGCCGGTCCCGTAATAGCTGGTGCCGTCTTGACGACCTTTGGTTCAAGAGGATTTCGTTCAGCGCTCGGTTGATAGCCATTGGAAATCCTGTGTATCGACAGCGGTTCTAGACCACATCGAGGGTTCCGTTGTGCGTGAAGAGTATTGTGCACCGACGTGGTGGAGTGGTTGTTGCTGGCGTACGGGGAGTTGCCCAAACGCAAATCACCAATTCCCTGGTTTATTCTGCTGTCCACGCTCTCTCGTCTGAGTCCTCCAGCAGCCAGATTCTCTCCCAGAGTGGCTCCGTTGTGCATCTGGGACTCGGTGGATATCGGCCGATCGAAGCGACGGTCGTTGATGGAAGACGTAGGAGAAACCATGGAAGCAACACTCATATTGCTCGCGGAAGGAGAGACGAGTGCTTGGGGAATCATGTTGGTAGCGACGGGGGAGGGCGTCTTGTCTGCGAGCGAGGACTGATAACCAGATCCTGCTGGGCTAAGTCCATTCACATTGAAGGATGCACCTGAAGTGTCTGCAGATGGTGTATTTTTTTTTACTCGATTAGCAAACTAATAGGTCTTTTCTTAAAACAAAGAGAAGGGGGGACGAGAGAACGAGGGACGAGAGAAGGGACAGAGAAGAGCATCGATTGTCGTGCATATGCGTCCATGCAGACCATCATCTCAAAGCAGCCAAGACATGGCCAAGCGCCCGAAAATAAGAAACGGGGCAGACGTACGTTTACTTTCTGTAGTTGAAAAAAAGCCAGAATCCCGTAGATGTGGTGGAGGGTGGCTGTTTGTCGGCGGTTGGTCGTCATTGTTGAGAATGTTGTTCAATCCTGCCTTGGGAAGCATGTTTGATTGCGTGTTTTGAGATTCCATGGTTGCAAAGGGTTTTTGTTTCTCGTGGGTGTTTGCCGTTGTGTTTTTTTTTTGGTGGCCCAAGAGCGTCTGTCTACTTTGGATTGGCGGTCACTTTTTTATTCACTCCGCTTCACACTCATCCGGCGAGAAAGTGATGTGTGTGTGTGTGTGTGTACCACTCAGGTAGGAAACAGCTGTTCAAAATCGCAAGCGGTTTCTCACACCCCGAAAAAAAAGTTGGCCTCTGAGGTGAGCACGAAATAGGAAGAAAGACGCTTTTGTTTTTGTTTCTTCTTTTTGCTGCACCGCGCAAGACAAGTAAAAAGATGAGAGGCAAAGAAGAAGAGTTTGAAAAAAAAAAAACGAAAAGCGAAAGAAATTCGGGTGACTCCTGTGCCAGCTATGAGATTTGGTTATTTGAGGCTGGTATGGACCTTTTTTTTGTATTTATTTCAGGAGTAAGACGTGATCCCGAATGGCATAACACAGCAGCAAGCTGTGCCTTGAGCGACAAACGGTTCGAGGGTTGCTGTCAACGAGAGACGCGCGCCGTCTTATGCGTCAAGGTAAGACGACAGTCGTGGGGGATTGGAATTGACTGCAACGCTCCGGAGGGGGACACACACGCATGTAGCAGCGGCTAGTCACGACTCACGAGAAAAGCATTGAGCATTTCACAATGGAGAAGCAGCCGTTTTGTGCTGACCGTCGGCGGATCTGCTTGGCCACTTGGGCCTTTTTTTTTTTTTTTTATGATGATGATGGGGGGGGAAAGAAGGGGAGCGTCGGAAGTTAAACGGCGCGAGTCGGCGGGGGGCCAGAGGTGCTGTGCTGCTCTCGCGCGGTGCGGCAAAGTGGCCAGACTGGACTGGAAACTTCAGCCGTTGAGGCGCACTAGAGCCAAGGCGTTGTTCGACGATGCAAAGGAAGACGGGTGTATGCGCTGGTGCATCACCCACGAGGAACGTTTCCACAGGGCAAGGGAAGCTAAAGAAGGAAGAGGTCGTAAATCAGGGACTTGGGCTAGGTGGCCGACGATATTTGTGATGGAAGTTAAAAAAAAAAAAAAGTGAGTGAGTGAGTGAGGAACAAACAATAATGATGATAAAAAAAAATAAACTACTAAGAATTAAAATAAAATAAAAATAA
Source organism: Claviceps digitariae (assembly GCA_018360205.1). Classification (NCBI taxonomy): domain Eukaryota; kingdom Fungi; phylum Ascomycota; class Sordariomycetes; order Hypocreales; family Clavicipitaceae; genus Claviceps; species Claviceps digitariae. The sequence continues at coordinate 9,916 of SRPT01000559.1, forward strand.
AAATAAAAAAGCGAGCGAAGCTGAGGGAGTGGCACTGGCACTGCACTGCACTGCACTGCACTGGCCGGCGAATCGTCACAGAGAGCGCCCGGCTGGTCCAGGTCCAGGTCCCCCAACCCAATCTGGACAGTGGACAGTGGACAGTGGACGGGCAGTGTGGATAGTGGAGCACATTACGCCAGCGCGCGCCCCCGGGTGTGTGCTGTCTGGTCTGGTGGCCTGGTGGTCTGGTGGCCTACTACCTTAAGTACAAGGTACAGTACTTCCTGCAGGTAGTGGGAGGGGTGAGGGGTGGAGGGGTTCCGTTGGACGGGGGTGTAGCGTGGCACAAAATGTGACCAGACCAGACCAGACTAGACCAGACACGCACCATGCACCAGCACGAAGCACGAACCAGACCAGACATGGCACCAGACATGGCACCAGACGCACCAGACGCACCAGACACACCAGACATGCACAAGTACCGGCCTGCGGGCCTCCCTCATAAGCGTGCTGCAGTGGCCTGGAGTGGCGTGGGATTGCGATGCAGCCAAGAGGCTGCCATTTCTTTTTGTTTTTCCTTTTCCTTTTTTTTTTTTTTTTTTGCCCTGTCCTGATCCCCGTGGCGCCATGTGCCTGCCCACTTTGGCCAGCACGCCACTGGGTGTGTGTAGAGCAGTGCAGTGTGGTCTGTTCCAGTGTGTGCGATCTGGTCTCGTCTTGTCTGATACATGTACGAATGTACATATGTACATGTATGTAGGTCTGGCAGCCAGTATCTCGCAGCCGCTCCAGATACCTGCACCCTGGTGCACCACCACGCCATGCGATGCCGCCAGGGCAGGGCAGGGCAGGGCAGGCACAGTTGGACACTGAAAGGGGGGCCGCCGAGTTTTGTGTCGCGGCACCTCACAGATCATGGGCACTTGAGAAAGGCACGCGGCGGACGGATCAAGTGCATAAGGTCTGCTCTGGTCAGGACTTGCTTTGCTGTGTGAGGCGCGGGCAGCGTGGACTGGCTGGCTGGCTGGCTGGCCGGCTGGCAGACGGGCAGGCACATCGCGGGAGCGCCACGCCACGAGTGTCAGCTGCGCAAGAGCCAGCAACTGCCCAAGTGCTTGCCGCGGCGAAAAGCGCCCACGCGCACGCGCAATACACACACACACGCACGCACACACGCACCGCCCACGCATTTAGACACGCACTTGCACACCCCCCGCACCCTCGGCACGGGCACGGGCACGGGCACGGGGTACACCTTGGACCTGATTGAAGCTTACTTGGCCAGCTAACAACCAAGGTTTGCAAGCCATTTATTTTGTCTCCGTCAAACAAGTCAACAAAACATACCTAGGTCTGACTTTATTTTCTTTTCTTTCTTTTTTTCTTTTTCTTTTTTTTTTCCTTTTCTACTTTTTATCCTTTTAATTTTCTTTTTCTCTTTTTTTTTTTTGCTTTTTTGCTGCTTCAAGGGCCCCCCTCCCGGTGACACGTTGAGCAATAACAAACTTGTGTTGGCTTGACCCTGCACGGCAACATCGCCGGCCCTCTCTCTCTGCGTGTCTCTCTCTCTCTCTCTCTTTTCTTTTTTTCTTTTTTCTTTTTAGTTACTTTTTCCTTTTTTTTTCCTTTTTCCATCTTCCCTTTTTTAAAATTAAATGTGGCTGCATGACTCTGCAGAGCGTCTTTCTGTACCGACATGCTACTTTCTGCTTTGTTTCTATGCCAAAACACGACTTGCCCATTCCGCATATGTACTCAACTTGCATGCACTGCACACCCATATCGATGTGCGGTCTGGAAATGCCTTGCTTCCTTTCAGTGTCTGAACATGCCAAACTCGCTCATCAGGAAGCCGTCCTTGTGTATTGTATGCATGCACCATGTACATACATACATATGTAGGTACCTATGTATGATCAGAGGGAATCCATCCCCGGCACATGGCGAGGGACTCTCGGTCAAGACCACAGAATTGGATGCCCGTAAGTAGCTAAATACGGTGGGCGAGGAAGGACGGACAGGGTCATTCATACCTACTAGGTACCTACATACATATGCATGTATATATGCATGCACCTACCTAGTACATAGGTACTTGGATAGTATTGTATCATATTGCTGCTCAGGATCGTGACGTGTGATCTGATCAGATCAGTGGGCAAATAGGCAAACAGTTAGGCGAATAATCCCTGACGAAACATACATATGCATACATGATGCATGCAGAAGCGGCGCCGATGCGACCAACAAACGACCAAGCATCGGAATGGCCATCCCAACACACTGCAGGCCCGTCGGTCGGCAGGCACAACGGGGAACCAGCAGCCATGCAGATAGACGCGCCTTTGATGGCCATGATGAGTATTTCACAGTGTTGCGTCCCAAAGTCTTCTCCCCGGGGGTTCTACCGTCAACTGGACTCATGCTTTCCAAGACCGCTGCTGTGCCTGCATGAGCGTCATGCATGGCTTAGGTCTGCGACAAACGGTGCCTGAGAGGCCAATCCATACAGAACAATGTAACTTGGCTGCACATGATGAAAGTGCAAAAAGAAAAATCCTATTTCCGCCATTGTAGGGATACTCCCTGGCCATCGCTGCTGCGCACAGCGCACCCCGGCAGCGAACATCTACTTCGTGGGGTTCTTGGGGGCGTCAGTTCGTACGACTGCGACATTGACCATGTCCATAGGATTATAGGATTACTATACGTGAGCACATGTATGTACATACATACATATGTACTATCTAAGTACTGTGCTGCCAAAAGCCGTATTGGGGCAGCCTGGGACGGAAGCAAGAGTGTGTGACCTTCAAAGCATTCCAGGGTGCGGACGAGGCGAGGCGAGGCGAGACGAGGCATGGCCATGACCCCGGCATCATTCATTCATTGACAGGAGAGACAGATGAGAAGAAAAAATCTCGGAACAAGTGGGAGGGTAGCGGGGGAACAGCCATGGCGGAAGGATTGCCCGGTGAGGCTCATTTCGTGACATCGATCCATCCAAGCCACGACCCATGCATCCATACATACCAAGTACATACTTCATACTGCATCTATAAACTTACTGACCTCCAGGCTTGTAGCAGTAATAAAGGAGGGAGCAGCTTTGGAGTCTCGACAGTAGACGTGGACGTGTACGCAATCCGGAAAAGATTTCCTCCGCTGTGCCTGCCTAACTACCGAATAGGTTAAGGTGAGAAAGGCACGCGGCACACCCTTCCTTCCTCCCTTCCTCCCTTCCCCTCGAGCCTCGAGGGCAAATGTGGTCGGAGATATGCAGGGATGAAAATCGGCAAAGGGGGCCAAGGACGCGCGCAGGCCACATGGGAGCGGCAGCCTTGTCGGTCGGACGGTAAAAAGTCAAAAAGGTGCGTGCTTTGAGTTGCATGCAATTCTCTGCCTACCTAGGCAGGCATGTAGACTGGACCAGTCCACGCCGTGGTACTACCACCACCAGAGCCTTGAGCCTTTCATGGGCGTGGCACGGCACGGCATGGCATGGCACAGCATGGCACAGCATGGCACAGCATGGCACAGCATGGCACAGCATGGCATAGCATGGCACACAGCATAGCATGGCATGCTCCATCTCTTCGGGGTCTACCAACCGACCGGGGGGGTGGTTTGGTGGAGGGCACTGGCAGCCTGTTCATACAGCGTCTTCTCGTACGAAAGGAAAAGCTGGCAGCCGCGATGCGGACATGGAGATCTGGCCGGCACTGTCGACTCCCAGGGCGTCACCAGTGACGAACACGTCAAGTACATACAATGCACCCCTTGAATGATTTTACACCGGTACAAGCCCCATAAGCCCCCCTCTTTAGCGACCATAGCGTACGCAATACTACAGGGGCTGCTAGCAGGGGCTGGTACATATAGGCAAGGGACCTATAGCTACCTATCCCTCTCTATAAAAGAGGTTATACTAATGTACCCCTATGCTAGCGAATGCATATGATTGGCCTGCTCCCCCCTGTCATGTAGATGTGTAAAATCATTCAAGGGGTGTACTGTACTAGGCAGTGGCTTTGCTAGCGTGGTAGGATTGGAGCCGACAAGGGTCTGCCTGACTGGACTGGACCGCAGTGCTCCCGAAACGACCCTGCAACCGCTCAGTGCTAAATCCTCGGCGCACGTTTGAGAGGATCCCGCATCATCCGCCCTCGTCCGCCCTCGTCCGCCATCTGGCCTTTCGCGGCGCCTGATGTTCGGTCGGCTGCGCGCCAAAGTGGGCGCTCCCTTCAACGGTGGCGGACTCGCGATGGCCACAACGGGGAGTCGTCCCACAATAACTGGACTTGCGTCATGGCCGTAGCCACCAAGTAGCCTAATGGCACCTAAAGCAGGGTCTCATGGGTTCCAAAATAGGCCAGCACGTTTAGCCTTTGGGCAAGATTGGACAAGCCCCAAGGCCAAGGGCGAAGGGCAAAGCGCCCCTCAAATGTTTGCGCGCTCTTGACTCTGGTTTGATGCTGATGTGATCACCCATTCAAGTGAGCGTCCAATTGATGGCTGCTTCAGCAACTTTCTTCCTGATGGTGGGCGGGTATGTATCGTGGCTCCAACGCGGGATTCCTGCGTGTAATAATGCGGGTTATTAGTTGTTTTGGCTTTTTTAAGAAAAGAAAGAAGAAGAAAAGGATTAGCAAGAATAGGTGCAGCACGAACCAATCAAGTCGATCAAATAATGCAGACAAACATGTGAGTGAGTAGTCGCTCTCAGGGAGGAAGTATTCCACGAAATGTTTCGAGCACGGCCGAGACCTTGAGACGCTTGATTCATGTCCCCTGTTCGGAAAGGGAGAAGCGCACAACGCACAACCTTGATTGAATACAACATCCGTGGCTCTGAAAATCAAGCGGCTCATGCATGAGATTGTATTAATGCCCGGCCATAGCAAAATCCAACAAAACACCACTGATTATAACTCGTCCTTTCGGTTATTCAGCTGGACAGGGCGAGGGCAGGTTGTTGTTCTCAAAAGCGGTTGCAGACGGTAATTCCTGAGTGACCAAGAAGATTTCGAACCCAATACTCTGTCACACGCTCGTATACTTTTCTGTTCAGGGCGCAATATCAGCCACGCTTACACGTTAGCAAACTAACCAAGGGGAAAGTGTCAGACGAACGTTCGGTTGCGGATCTAGACGGAAAGGTCTGGCAGCACAGCGACAAGCGTGTCCCGTCTCTTTAATGTGACACGTGACACGTCGCAGGAAAAGGCGAATCGCCTTCAACCCGTATTCCATCTAGCCCGCGGAAGCTTGTGACAGGCAGACGTTGGTGTTATCTGGATGGTTCGTGGCGGGAGAGCTTGGCTGCAATGCTGATGGCTCGCCGTTGCGGCAAAATCTGCGTCATAGACGAGCCAGAGGTTGCTTAGTGGCTGAGTACTACTCAGCTAGATACTTACCTTGGTAGTTTTTTGTGGTCTTGATCAGAGGGCATAAAGAGGAAAGCCCATGACCAAAGCAAGCAATCTGCTGCCGCGCCGGGAATTGAGACTAGCCAATCGGAGATGTCAACGACGATTGAAACACGCATGTGTATACCACTAGGTACCATCGATCAGATCGAGTGCGAGGAATATGAGTGGAATTCTGTAGCAAGGACGACATTACATACAACGAAGTAGGTAAAGTAAGTAGGTACTTAATGTATATATGTACTTACTAAGTTGTGCGTAAGTAATATGTATGTCGAGTCGTCGATGACTGGTAGGACCGCAGTCAACGGGAAAGAGGTCAATCAGGAACGTGAGTAGCTGACGCAGCTGACGCAGCTGAAGATGTACCTGCCCAAGTGCCCAGAAGAGGGGCGCTCCTTCCCTATCATCCAAGATCAAGTGAACTACGGCATCAAGAGCCGACTACCTACGGTAAGTAGCGACAGGAAATGCGGCAAGCACATGCCGTCCGTGCGCGCATCGCACCTTCCATTGAGACTGCTATTTCATCTCTTTTCTCTTCTCTCCCTCTCCGCGCGGCTGGTGCTCTGTGTACATGTGCATGTGGTTTCTTTCGGCACTCGCTCAACATGACGGCTTCCCGCCACGTGAAGCTTGTGTCCACCTCCAATGCTCCTTTACGTATCATTGATGGCTGCTGCTGGGAAGGCGCCGCCCTGGGCCCCCCTGGCCCGACTGCCCCGAGTGCGCTAAAATGTATTCGGTTGCACCAAGTTGTTGCGATCGTTGTCAAACGGACAGACCAACGTGTCGACCATCAATTCTCGCCAGACAATGTGATCTACCACACTTCGCACCATGCTGCACCCCGGCGGCTTAGAGTTTGTTCTCAAGGGACTCGACCCTACGGGCTTGTTACAGCGGTCTGAGGGTACGGACCACGGCTATCGCCCCGACAGAAGCCTACCCCGTGCATTCGCATTCCATTCGAGCAGCTGCCATGTGCCGGGTGGGTAGCGTGGGATAGCCAGATGACGGACGGATGGGACGCGCTTTTGATACGGGCCAAGGAAAAGGAATTGCTGCCACCGTCAGCTGTCATACCCAGCACAAGTGCTCCTTCGCGTCTCGCGGCCATCTTTTTCTTATTTGCCGAATGCAAATAGCTCATGCCCCCACCGAGACCAGCAAAAAAACACATTGACGAGCCAAAAGCCCACGCAAAAGCTGTGTGGTTGTGTGGTTGTTCACATGGTACCGTTGGAGCACACACTCGGCGTATGATTTCGTGTCTGCCGGTCAACATCAAGCTTGATCGCATCCAAAGTACAAAGATTCTGCACATCGACTGCAATCTTAAAAGTCGATCACGTCGGACTGCTTTCTGCGGGTGACTGGGAGGTCTTACTGGGCTAATGATGAGAGAGATGCACTTGTGCTCAAAGCTCAAAGCGAGCGAGCGAGCGAGCGAGCTCGGGAAAAAATATACAAAATCGGGCCTCTCCGACGCTCTAGTCCAAGTGGCCATTTGCTTATCCGCGGTAGAACAACAAATTAGCAAGCGACCGACCAACCGTGATGTTTACAATTATAAAGTCGGTGCGACATGGGCTTTCCAGCCGCCATTTTTCACATGTCATTGTCGAGACTGGGAGCAGATTCATTCAAACAACGCATACAGTACATACACATATATACTTGTGTATGTACGTGTTACTAGCAACAGGGCCTCGAGCTCCTCTCTTGCGAGCACGATCCACGTGTAAATGTACTGGCGAATGGTGACGGAACGGCTTTCCGTTATCTCCTCGTTGGCTCGATCGATATACACCCCCAGCTGAGCATCAACATGTAATGTATGTACATACATCGTGAGCCCAATCAGCTGAGTTTCTAGCGGTGCCACACTACCAACCAAAGACCTTGGGGGTGGGAGTGCCATTTATTCACTCCATCTTCTTCATGAGCAACCAAGATTGGAATGGGTGTCTTCGAATATGACTCCCGTGGATGAACCTACACAGGGTCCGACACCACCAAGACCAAGAGCCACTTTCCGCCTACTTGCCTAGGTACATACATTACCAAGTACCTATCTTAGTTTCCTCGCCCACCTGCCTGCCTACCCATCTCATCAGTCAAGCCGTCTCAATCATCCAAACTCATGCTTCTCTCTGCTCCTGCCCGGTAGGAAACGTTTCCTCATCGGCTGTCTCAGACAAAATTTTGTGTCTCGGTCTGGAATAGCTCGACTGGTCACTTTCCGCAAACCTCCTCTCTATCCCCACCTCACCCCTTCAACTACCGGCCAATCCTCGTATAGAGACGAATCCGCAGGCGCCTTCCTGCCCCCCACCCCCCCCCCCCCCCCCCCCCCCCCCCCCTCCTCCCCCCAATGTCAGACTAGGGACTGGGGCAGATTTTGCAACGTTTTTACTCTAGGAATGCTTAAACGGTATTTGTGGCGCGCCCAGCCGTTTGCTGACTCCCCCGTCTTTCTCATCATGGGGTATACGTACATACTACGTGCATATATTGGTGGTGAAGGCGGTTGTTGGCTCTCGCCTCAGTCTCAAAATTCAAACCTTTGCTGACGACGCAACCACACAACAGCCCCAGTTCACTCGGCTATCGGACAAAGACCTGCCCTAGGTGTGACGAAGCTATAGGTATCGATGATGATTCCACTGGACACGAGGCCATCTGCCAATGGTTCAGACGCCACAGATGTACCACCCTCATGGCAAGCCACATGTCGAGATGTATACGAATCCGGCATTGGTCTGTGTTCTTTTTGGGACATCATGGCACGATGCTGTTTGCCACATGAGTCGAATCCACCGAAAAGGGAGACCACAATTTGTCATTCATGAGCCTCGACATGCAGCCCGCCCGCATATTGAATGAAACAGTGGTTAGAAAAGAAGAGAAGGAAAAAATACCCAGATGCCATGACGAGCTGATCCACTACAGCCAAGCCCACCAGGTCATTATAGGATCATGCGGTGACTTGCCTGTCTCAAATCGATTAGCGAGCAACAGTATGCAGTCTGATTCTTGTTGATCTTGTTTTTCCCAAAAAAAAAAAAAATGTTTAATCAGAAGCCAACATGAGGCTACAGACTAAATGCATAACATCAGCCATTGCATTGTTTGATTAAGCTCAGAAACCAGTGCAGGATTATGGAAGCCTGACGGTGTTGCGCCTCACCGCCTTTCAGTTGCGGAACCCTGTGGAGGAATTCGTCCTCCCTTTTGGAAAGGGGGGTTGGACGGTTCTCTTCGCAACCGCAACGGTAGGAACGATCTAGATCTACTATACCATACTGGATCGATTGTCTCAAAGCAATGGCTTCTGACACAACCTTCTCCACAACATACATCTCAAATGGTCAAGGGGCAAAAAGAGTTGTAGCGGTTCTTTTGGCAGGCACAGCATCTCTCTCGGAAGCCAGTTTGGGGCAGGTAAATGAGTTCTGCTGTTGTTGATCTGGATATTCGCCATGTACAGTGGGTTCGGGCAATTCTGAAGATTTCGCCATAGTGTGAAAAGTTTCGGAACTACTTAGCTACGACTACGACCCACCGTACACCGACACACCCAGTTATACCAGGTAGTTGACAAATTCCGAGACGGGTTGTGCCGACTACCCTCTAGATATTGCAGTTGCCGCCGGCAGGGTCTGTGTTTATGCATGTTCAACACGTCGGCGAACGGACTTGCAACCTGCGACGGAAAATTGCTTGTCTTTGCAAGAAACGCCGACGTTTGTACATATGTACATATGTATGTACATCGTATGTGAAGGACGTGAGTGGGATGGGATCGTTTGATATTGGAGACAAAGCAAGTCGAACGATATCACACGGCGATATTTACAGAACAACAAGCTTGCGACACATAGTCAGCTGCCACGCAAGGGCTAAATCCTCCTATCGTTTTCAATAGATGCTCCGGCACGATACGGTAGTTCGAAGATGGGTATGGATATATATCATGGATCCTCAAATCGAGTTCAGGGTAGTCCACCCGGGCTGTGGACGCCAAGCGTCAGAATTACAGGACGATGCTCGAAATTCCAAATAAGCATACGTCGCCGCCATTTTCAACTCGCATATGTATGTCGTAACCTGCAGGCAGGTAAGAGAAGGAAATAAGGCAGAGAGAAAAGAGTTTCAATCATGCCAGGATCCATCCACATGTACATACACATGTACACATGTACATATGTACATGATATCGGGCAGCTCACCGACGCCACACGCCCAAAACTCCACAGTCCACACCACCACCGCATTGCAACCACGGACGGCGGATATCGGTCTGTCAAAAATGTCTCGCGTCCCTGATTCTGCAACAAGGAACAGAAGGGCCGGGAAAGGGACAAGATTTCACATACATGTTTCTAAGCATATGCGCGTACATGTACGCAATGCAGCCGAAATTAGGTGCAGCCTTTTGTCGATCCGACACGCAAAGTGTAACGTCAACATGCCACATTGTGCATATGTACCGATACACCTACCCAAGTCCTTTGACAGACGTTTATAGTACAAAGCACTAGGTAGGTACCTAAGTAGGTAGGCAGTCGGGCCGCGTTACTGCCTTCTTCTGCACCGGAAAGCAAGCCGGATGCCAAAAGAAACAGCTTGCCAACCAACGAGGAACTGATGAAGAAAAATAGAATGCAGAAGACGGAAATTTGATCTCAAAAGTTAGGCCAATCTGCACATAATACTACAAGCACAGGACAGTACGCCGAAAGGAAGAAACGGGATCAAACATGCACCCCACCGCAATCTAGTTCAAATGTGGACATTGTACTTGAGTAGGTACCATGTACAAGAAGAGTCTCATCACCGTTGCAACGGCGGCTCCCCCCCTACACGCGGGCTGACACAGTTTAGACAGAAACAAGGACATCCTAGATGCTTTGGCTAGCATACTTATGTACATACATGTGTACTTTGCCAACATGGTAGGTGCCAGGTACTAATGTAAGTCATCGTCCCATACACCCCCAGTGCCATCATTCCAAATACTGCGACGCCTCTTGACATGCTTTTTTTTTTCTTTTTGTACACACTTGCCCCGTTTTCGGGGTTTCTTCCCCCTTCCATGACAGCGGCTATTCCCGCGACAACATCGGGGCGCAGTACATCCAGATGTACTTGGCCAAGTACACCTAGGTACTTACTTATATACAGATATACAGATGACATGCTACAGTCTACCACGACCAGGATTCCCCATCCATCAAATGACATCAGGAGCTGCCAAGCAAAAACGGCCCCCGTCGATATTTGGAAGCACACAAAATGTGCGGCATGTACATATGTATGTACATATGTACATACATACATACCTGTCTGCTTGCATATAGACACCACAGATGCCTACGCCCGTTTTTCCTTTTTTTTTTCTTTTCTTTTTTTTTTTTTTTTTTTTTT